>JAMYHL010000018.1:0-216368 GCA_025531455.1 Apiotrichum sp. Y4204
CCCTTCGTAAATGTTGCTGACATCTTCTCTTTGCTCTCTCCCCGTCATTTACACGCCATTCATTATAATCCCCACTTCGCATTCTGGCCACTGCAATCGTCATTTCTTCTCCTTGTGTTGCTCCTCATCGACGCCACCGACACTACCCATCGCTACACGAATACGTTGCGCCTCTTTCCCCCGTCCCTCGTGCGCGTCCTTGTCCTTGTGCTGGATCTCACCGTCACGCGACCCGCTACCAATACCATTCGTGCAATCTCTCCACTCACGATCCGTGCGCACCCGCCCTCAGCCTCCCCTGCTGAATGCCGATAACTCCTACCTCCATCGACGCCAACATTCAAGGTGACCAGTTTAATACATAAACCTCGAACATCTCGCCGCGAGCCCATCTCCACCTGATCGCTCAAAACTAAAACCACAAATACCCCACCGCCGCCCAGAATGATGACATCGCCTTCCCCCATGTTCGCCCAGCCCGCCCGCCTCAACGCCTCGCCGCAGGGCTCGCCCACCCTCCGCCCCGCGCAGGGCGTGATGGACCACGACGAGCGCGCTCCCCGCAGCACCAACCGCCGCCCGTATTGCTCCCCACGCATGTCCCGCTCGCGCTCGCGGCCCCGCGGCGGCGTCGATGCTGCCACCACCCAGTTCGCCGAGGCCGTCATTGAGATTATCCGCGCCCGCAAGGCCCGTGCCGCCGAGCTCGGCATCAGCCCCACATCCCCCGGTGGCCACGCCAACACCCAGATCGTCGAGATCATTGTCGACGTCCCTGTGTGGTCCGTCGGCTGCTTTGCTGGTGAGTTAATGCGAGCTCAGGAGAGAGCCGTCCAGGTCGCGTGATGTGGGGCACCTTCGGTTTACTGTGTACTGTGTCTACCGATCGCAACGTGGTGCTCCTGTCATTGACATATTGGTGTGTGCGTTGGTGCATTCCTTGGCTGCGGGGCCGCCTGCCCTGGGGCCTGATGAACCAGGATACCCCCCACAGACGTACAGCGCGTACACACCTCATTGTGGCCCCCAGCGGTGGCGAGGACGGTCACACAGCGAGTGGCCTGTGCGTTCTTGCTCTTTGCTGTTTGTCATGTCTTACATGTTGCCTTCTGGCGCCACATGTTTGCCACTCCCACGATCTCTCGGTCGAAGCCGAAGTTAAGACCGATTGGGAGGACAATAGCACCACCATCCGCGCACAATACCGCGATCCCTCCTCCACGCAATAATCTTTCCGTGCCCGAGCATCACCGAGTACTAACCCTCCAGACCTCTCGACTCTCCACGCACTCCGCGACAACACACTCAACCACGTCCACAGCCTCCTCTATCAGTTGAGTGAGGCGCACGCAGTACACGCGACGTACAAGCTCCTTGCCAAGCGGCCCTGCTGCGTCGGCTGGGGTGCCATCCGTATCGCGCCGTCGGCACTCGACGGCCCTGGAGCATCGCGCCCAGCTCGTCGTACCTCGTTTGTGCAGCCCGAGCGCGAGGGCACCGGCGGCGTCGCATCGCCCCCTCGCCGCCTCTCCGACAACAGCCCGACAACGATGTACGAGCACACGTTCCACGACTCGGACAGCGAGTACTCTGTTGTGGGCACGGGCATCCACGACTGTGCCGAGGACGAGGAGGAAGCCCAGGCCATGGCCGTTGTCAAGGACGAGGTCGAGCGCCGCAAGGAGCGCGAGGGCGCGTGCTTCATGCTCGCAGTCAAGGGCCGCCCCCACCTGATCGTCGTCTAGACAGCTAGCCCAGATGTCACTTTCGAAACCTAGCAACACCCCACCCCCACTCGACACCGACGAGTTCACGACACTGTACAATCCCCAACCCTCATGTCACCGCGCACAGCGCGCCCACCCTTATCTCCACCCATCTACACATCCATTGTTAGGCCTAGCTAGCTACTGTACCGTGAATTGTATATGCATCAAATAGGAATCAACTCGAGTAGAAGGGTTGTGGCGCGGTGGCCCATCAGGACCAGCGGCCCACCACCCGGATCACAAGACCGGGGCTCAGTCTGCATACATTCTTTCCGTTTCCTTGGCGCACGTCGCACTTGCTACTCGAGGTATCAAACGCAACAACACCATTATCGCCGCGGGCCCACGAAGACCGGCGGGTGAGTAGGACAAGCGCCAACGGATCGATCCAATTCAGCCGCGTCGCGGCTGTGGGGCCTGTGTCTGGGCGGCACGGATGACGATCTGTCCCGGGGACAGAAACCAGATCAAACCAGACCGGCCAGACCGAGGATCGTAAAGTAGAAGCACATCTGCTCGACGTTCCAGAGCCAAAGGAGGTGCTGCGGTGTAAATGGCGCCAAGGTACCTGATCTCTTTGTATAGATGCATCAAATGCAGCTCCCTTCAAACAATCGTAAGTGCAATACATAGTCCGGAGACCTTTCACTCCTACTTCCTCCCTTTGCTCCTACTTCTCCGCGGTGCTGATGGGTGTGCGGAGGTAGCCCGCGCCAAGCTTGCGTCGCTTTGCGTCCGGCCCCGGCCTTTCGCTCTCGGGCACCGCGTCCGCGAGCTTCTTCACCGTCGCGACAAAGTCGTCCACGGCCTTTTCGGTCGTCTGGTGGTGGAGCACACAGCGGTGCGAGTTGAGCTTGATCGGCTCGGGAAGCGCCGCGAGGGCCTCACACACGTCCTTGACCTCGATTCCTGCCGGCGTCGGATCAAAGAACACCATGTTTGTATCGTTCGATGTAATCTCGCACCCGGCCGCGGCGAGACCATCCGCCAGCCGCTTCGCGAGCACATGCGACCCCGCAAGCCGCGGAAAGTGCTCCGTCAGCGCGTAGTCTGCCATCGCGGCCAGCAGCCCGCTCTGTCGCCACCCGCCGCCAAACGCCTTGCGGAACCACCGCGCGCGGGTGATGAACTCTTTCGAGCCGACGATCGCCCTGTGGTCAGAAGAGCTTCAGAAGAACCTGTTGCATCACTCACGATCCGATTGGCGCGCCGATGCCCTTCGAGAGACACAGGCTCGCGCTGTCGAACGGCGCGAGGAGCTCCGAGAGCACCGCGGTGCGGTCCTCCTCGGACGTGGGATCCAGACCGCGGGCGGCAATCTCCTTGGCAGCGACTTCCCACGCGCGCGCGCCGTCAAGGTGCATCTTGATCCCGTGCTTCTTGGCCAGCTCGGAAATCTTGACCACCTCGTCCTGGGGAAAGACCGAGCCGCTCATCGTGTTCTCAAGGCAGATGAGCTTTGTCGGCGCCATATGCACGTTGTCTCCGAGCTGGAGCGCCGGCTCGATGTCAGACACAGTGAGGTGCTTTCCGTTCTCTGGCACCAGAGCGTGGGTGGTGGCGTGTGAGAAGAGCGCGATCGCGCCCGCCTCGAACATGTGCACGTGTGCGCGGTGGTCCGCAATTACGCTGTACGGCGGCGCAGTGAGGTGCGTCCGGATTGAGAGCTGGTTTGTCATTGTCCCGCTCGTGCCGAACAGCGCCGCCTCCTTGCCCGCCATCTTGGCGATGCGCCTCTCGAGCGCGGCTGTCGTCGCGTCCTCATGGTACACGTCGTCGCCGCGCGATGCGAGAAGCGCGCTCTGGATCTGCAGGTCGGACGGCATCGTGAACGTGTCACCTGGAGTTAGACTCGTCTCACTCGGCAGATAGAACATTCCGCATCGCTTCGTCATTGTTCGTTTCCACCAGCCCCATAAATCCATAGACTCTGACTTGACTCACTCCGGAAGTCCCGCGCAGTAGCCTTCAGCGCATCCACATTCGCCTGTCCGCCCACCGCCGCCGTCACGTCCGCTGCCGCACCGTTTGTACCGTTCGTCGCCATTGTGAGTGTGAGTGATAGAGTGATGAAAACAGTGTAATGGAATGGGTTTGCACAGCAAGCTGACATATAAATATCCCCAATACCTCACCCCACCACATGTTGTTGCCCGACTCAAAAGCTCGTTTGGCATGTTGGCACCCACATGACATGACGTCGTGTCGGAGCTTGCCGATAACCGAAGTGGCCAGGCTCCGGTCTCGACGCGCTTGTCGCGTCCAACACCCTTCATCCATGATCTAAAAGTTATGTATTGGATGAAGTGGAATGGAATAACATCGTTATCGACAAATACACAAGTACACAACCTGCTTGACATAGACTTGGTATTGGCCGGTGTTGCCGGTCGCCGAATGCGGATAACGACCACCAAGAATCGGAAACTTCCATTTCACCACCATCTTGGACCTCATCGAATGGGAGCAGACCACCGTTGTACACTCGAGAGACATGGTTGCTCCGCGACAGCACATGTGGGTCGCCAGTAGCCTCCGGCTCCGAAAGTAGAGGAGACAAACGATGCGACTCGTGGCCGGATGCGGATCGGGCAATTCCAACAAATCTCCCTGGGTGAAGGACACCGAACGGAGCCACTACAGTCTTGGCCTGCGCCCACAAAGCTACAGCTCTAATCCTCTTTTGAGAGACGGAATCAAATTGAGATTAGGCATTAGTCAAATTAGCCTTGACCTCTAACGAGCTCCTTACGTGGGCTTGGAACTGCCTTCCTCCTAACCGTCCGGCCCTGGAAAGTGACGACGACGAACGCGGCGACGACGTCAATAGCCACCCGAACGCCATTCACCTCGCTGCGCCTTGACATTCCACATCTCTCGACATCTCTCTCTCCCTACCCTGCTCCACACTTTCAATCTCCCATCTCTCGTAGCTGTATCCTATCCCGCTGGCGGCCACAATGTCCCGCACGCCAGCGCAGAGCGCCGCGCTCGATACGCTGCTCGCCATCACGGCGTCGACGACCGACGCCGCCCGCGACCGTGATGAGCGCCTTCTTCGCGAGAACGGGTGGGATGTCGAGGTGAGTCTTCCTCTGCTTGTGCGATGCCATCTACTATGCCATCGTATGGTTGCCGTTTTCGATGCATCTTCAAACAGGCAGCTTGATCCCGGATGAGAGCTTCAGCCGCCTTCTCTGACACACAGCGCACAGTGAACCAGATCTTCTCCGGCGGCGCCGAGGCAGCGTCTTCCTCGGCGGGCCCTTCGCGCAAACAAGAAACAGAGGGATCCGAAGACTTTGGCGATCTCCTCAAGCCCGCTCCTCCCGGTGCGCGCCGCATTTCGGGTAACACGGGCCCCAACGGCCGCCCCCGGCCCGGCGGCGCGGGTCTTGGCATCTGGCAGTCGTTTGTCTGGCCGTTCCAGTTCCTCGCGTCTCTCCTCACTGGGTCGTGGTACTTCTTCAGTGGGTAGATAAGTGCGGACCATGCTGACCCGCCAGTACGCACGTTTGTGCCCCTCTCGCTGCTACCCCATCTCCCTCGCTTCCTCCTTCCTCCGACGTCGCGTGCGCTACCGAGCGGACCCCGCGACCCGACTGCCGCGAGTCTCCACCTCGTCCGCGATCTTGAAGCACTGACTGGCTGCTCCGCGGCCGCAGGCACCCTCCCCGATCTCTGGGTCGGCCCCTACCGCGACTTTTTGAGTGAGGTGCGGCGGCAGGGCAAGGTCGGTGTCGTCGTCCTTGTGTGCAATGAGCACGAGAACGACGAGGAGTTTAAGCGCGATGTCCTTACCGACCCCGAGTTTGTCAAGTGTGTCAAGGATCACGACATGCTCATATGGGCGGCGGATATCAGCTCGCGTGAGGGGTACATGGTGTCCCAGACGCTCCTAGTGACCACTTATCCATCCCTGACCTTTGTGTCTCTCCTTCCCTCGCAGAGCTCGAGCACACCACGGCTCACAATCCTTACTACACTCTCCGGCCCGCCAGCAACAGCAACTTCGAGCGCGACCCTCCTGCAAACGATCACTACCGCGGTCCTTCCCCGCACGACCGCCTTCCTCCAGCGTCTCCGCCGCGAGCGCCTCGCCCTCGAGGAAGCGCGTCATCTCCGCGAGGAGCAGGACCGCGCGTTCCGGGAAGCCGAACGCCGCGACCGCGAAAAGCTTCAGGCTGCCCGCGCGCAGGCCGATCTCGAGCGCGTTCAACGCGAGCGCGCCGAGCGTGAGTCCGCCGCAAAGGCCAAGGCGATCGAGGACCGCCGCGTCTGGCGCCGGTACGCGCGCAAACACCTTCTTCCCCCGTCCGACGGCCCGGTCCGCGTCAACCTCCGCACGCCGCTCAATGCCGACCGCAACATATGGCAATTTACCCCCGGTGCGTCGACGATGCCGCTATTTGTGTTCGCCGAGACGCGCCTTATCCCGGCCGAGGATGTGCCCGAGAACGACCCCGACTCCCCGCCCGAGGGATACGTTCACGCGTGGAACTTCCGCCTCGTGACGTCCTTCCCGCGTCACGAAATTGAGCTCGTCGAAAATGGTGGCGAGGAGGTGTGGGCGCAGGTGAAGAGCGCAGGCGGCGCACTCTTCGCGGAAAAGATACCCGGCGGCGATTGGGGAGATGCCGAGCTCCGCGCGGCGCGCGGCGAGAACAGCGACGACGAAGATGAGATTGTGTCCGACTCCGACTAGAGCCTAGGGCTAGAGGCGTAGAGTGCATCTGTGAACAGTGATGAGAACTGAGTGAGATACTGTAGTACTGAGACAGTAGTGAGATAGTAGTGAGATAGTGCAGTATCAATGCCGAATGCCATGAAGGTGTCTATACAATACATGTCCAGGCTAGGTGGAAACAGAATCTACACTATGCGGCAGCGGCGGCGGCAGGAGCAGCCTTCTTCGGCCTTGCGCGGCCCCATGCGACCTTTGCACGCTTGCCCTCGACCTCGATGCCGTCCTGGGCGGACAGCGCCTGTGCGGCCGTCTCGGCCGTTGCGCGGTCGGTGAAATTGATGAACGCGACGTCTGGAGTCAGTTCGGGTAGAGGATTTGTCAACTCACGGCTGGTGTCCACGACGGAAACGGAACGGATCTGGTTAGGAGATACAGAAGGCACGGAGAAGCTGAGAGCCTTGCGCACATCCGCCTCAGTGCACGTCGGAAGGCCGAGGAAGAGAAGCGTCGTCTGCAGAGTTAGACCGCTCCGAAACTGCAACTCACAATAGACTTGTCCTCCGGTGCCTTGAGGCCCTTTGACTCTGCGACGTTCTGGAGCATCTTGCGCGCGACAGGATCGTTGCGGCCATAGTACCTGTCCTGGATGCTCTGCTGCTTGTTCCCGCCACTCGCCTCGCCCTCCTTGGGCATCTCATGCCGAAACGGACACTCGGCACCGCGCTTGCACTCGCCCTTGACGAAGAAGGAACAGATGTGCGGCCGGTTACGCTTATAGTACGGGTCGTTGCGAGCCATCTTCTTGAGCATCTCGCGTCCCTCCGCGTTGGCCGACTGCGCGTCGTATGTCGTCCCGTCGGGGTTGTTGGCCATCTGCGCCTCCAGGTTCTGGATGTAGTATTCTGCCGTTAGCTAGATATTTCAAATTCGTGGCTATCTACGCACGCTTATTGATGTCACTGGTCGGCGCCTGGTTCTTCCGTCCTAGAGCAGCGTCGCGCACCTGCACCGGCAAGCCAAACTCAAGGTCAAGCAGACAGCACTGGCACACGCCCTTGATCTTTGCGCAGGTCGTGCAGACCTCTGTCTTCTTCACGCGCATGCCCTGTCCCGGGTTCCAGCGGAACACGGTGAACGGCCGATTGCAGATCTTGCATTCTTGCCCAAACTCCTGTTTCGTCTGAGGGTTAGGAAGATACCAAACCCGCAACGCACCATTCGAACATAAGGATTGGGCCCAAGACCTGCAGGTTAGTATCGCGATGGGGAAAGGAAGACATACATGTCTCGCAGCTGTTTGTCAGCAGTGCTCACGAATGTAATGACAACACTTACAGAACAGGGAAGTCTGAGCTCTCCGATCCGACCTTCTGATCGTCAGCTAAGAGCAGTCTTTGGGAAGCTCACGTTGATGTCGTGCTTTGCGGGCATGGTGTATGAGAAGATGGAAGAAGTGTGGAGCGAAGAAGATTGTTGATGTCCTCCTGTTCTTTCGTCAAACGAGCCCCTTGGAGGTTCATGATCGGCGCCGGCACGCGCACAGCTGGCAAACTGGGGGTGACGTATAAGATCAGAAGGGTGATAAACAAAATATTTTCTAATCACTCAGTGCCTCGATTTGTTATCGGTTGTCGCCGGTATTACGAGCTGCTGATTAGAACCAGCCGGCATTTGTGCCCCGTTTTTGTTTGTGCTCGACCAGAGTGAGATGAGATCAAGATGCGGACATGTAGAAAATCTCGGGACAGACAACATCTTACTTTCCTTCCACAGCGTCATTCTCTAGACAGTATAACATAGATCAATAGAGTCGGTAAACCACAGGCCGTTCTTATTTCCTTTTCCACGATCCGACTGACAGGAGCAAGATGAGTGCCGACGGAGAGGAGCTGCCGCCCAGCAGGCTGGGCACGAAGGTGAGCCACAAGGGAGTTCTGCGCTGATGGAAAGGAACACTGGGACATGGTTTATGAGTGAGCTGAGTGAACTTTCTCTAACTGACGGCAGTCGAGAGAACCGCGTCTTTAACGTTCGTCCACCACCGTAACTGTCACTGACCCCAGGACGTAGGCGATGAAGGCGAGGTGTGGTTCGGCGAGGACGCGGTATACAAGATGCGCCAGTGGGCGGCGGACAACCTTCCGCACCAGGAGGCTCCGATCCGGGTTCTGGAGTGTGGGAGTGGGAATGGCACGCTGCTGCTCTCCTTCCTCACGTCGCCGGGACCCGATGTCGAGCCGCAAGCATTCCACCTAACAGGTATCGACTACTCCGAGGGCGCAGTGGAGCTTGGGGCAAGTATCGAGGCTGCCCGCCGCGAGTCCCTCGAGGACGACATGGACGTCGACGATGTCGCCAACCCCGTAACTTGCGAGTGGCGCGTGGGTGACCTCCTCCGCGATGATATCTCCGAGACGTGGGACCTCGTCATGGACAAGGGCACGTTCGACGCCCTCGCCCTTTCCACTGAGCCCATCAATGGAGTCCCTCCCTCCCGCGTGTATCCCGAGCGCGTGGCGCGTCTGGTCAAGCCCGGTGGCTTCTTCCTAATTACCAGCTGTAATTTCACCGAAGAAGAGATCAAGAGTCGATACACGAAGCCCGAGCTCGGGTTTACGTTCCAGTGAGCTTCAGCCTTCCTCCCCTTCAGCTCACCGCAGCTCGTCTGTTCCGCACAAATCGTTTTCCTTTGGCGGAAAGTCTGGCACGACAGTGTGCACCGTCGCCTTCCAGAAGACTGGCGCGTCGGACGCTCCAGGCCCCTCGGCATCGTCGGTGTCCCCAACGGACCCGGTCTATGTCTCTGTCGACGTTCGTACTCCTGCCTCCCAGGCATAGACTGCATGCTGCATCCCATTTCCATCGCATAGACCCCCAACTGAATGCAACAGTGTGGAGGCACAAAGACCGAGGTTGTTATCGCCACGTCGGAGGGCATTGTGGCGCGCGCCGTCGGCGGTACAGGGAACATGGCTGAGGTGAGGAACCGGAGTTGCGACACTGGGCATCTACTAACGCCACAGGTGGGGTTGCAGAGGTCCTACGAGACGTGAGTCCAGACACTTCAAGTCTGACATAAGGATTATTTCAACCTTCCTCTCTGCGGCCGCCAGCCTTGGGATAAACGGCGACAGGACCTCCTCACCACTGACAAACGCGCACGTCTGGGCAGGCGTAAGACAACCACCAATACCCCGCTAATCCCAGATATCAGGATGCGACACGCCGCTCGACGAATCCAACATGCGGGCTCCGCTCGAATCCTACTTCCACCACTCGGTGATGGTCCACAACGACGCACTCCTCCTCGGCGGCGCACTCCTGACCGCCAATAAGCCGTGGGGCGTCGCCGTCATTGCTGGAACCGGCTCGGTCGCGGTCGGGCTGGAAGTCGAGGACGGCGAGGTCGTCCAGCGCGCTCGCCGCGGCGGACACGGATACCTCCTCGGCGACGACGGGAGCGCATACGATATCGGGCGGTGTGCGGTGCGCTGCGCAGTCAACGACTATGACGGCGGGGAGGAAGTAGACGGTGGGCTGGCGGAGCGGCTCCGCACCCACTTCGGATGCGAGAGCACCGGCGAGCTCCTCGCCCAGGTGCATGTCCTCGACTCGACGCTCGGGCCAGCCGAGGCGACGAATAAGCAGAAGCTGCGGATCTCCGAGGCGGCGCGCCACGTGCTCGATCTCTTTGCTGCCGAGTCGCCAGACCCGCTTGCTGTTCGTGCAGTTGGGGATGCGGTGCGCCCGCTCGCGGAGAGCGTCGTCTTCCTTGCGCGCCAGATGGCCCGCCTCGACCCACGACGGCGGCTCGACGAGGCGATGCTCGTGCTGGGTGGCGGGGTCATCCGGCAGGACGGCTATCGCGCCGAGTTCCTGCGCCGACTCGCGGACGAGGGCGTGGTGTTTGGTGCGGTCAAGGTTGTCGAGGATGTTGGCGGGGAGGCGGCCCGAGGCCTCGCGGCGCAGGCGCGGAGGTGATTGTAGCCATAGACGTGCTATACGATTCTTGATTCCTGATTCTGGATTCTCGACCACAGGGATTACCCAGCAGCAGTGCAAACCATACATACGAAACCCTCTATCCTAAACCCAGTACATGAACCCATCTAGTTGGCATACCTGCTCCGGAGCCACGGCTGCGCAGCCTTCCACGCGAGCACACCGACACAGCTCGAAATGATGACGGACGAGATTACGGCCGCGTCCGTGACGACCTTTTTCTGCCAGCGCTCGCGGCGCATCACTTCCGCGTACCCGATATCAGGGCGGAAAGTGACCATGTCGTAGAGCGCTGTCCATCCCTTAACCTTTTGCGTGGGGAATGGCACGCCGGGGCGGATTGAGCGCGGTCGCGAGCCCCATACCCGCGTAAGCACCCAGTCGACGCCACGGCGCAGGTGATACAGCGGCGAGAGAACGTATGAGCGCATCTCCACACTGGCAGGTTAGACACCAACTTCCGATTCAAACCTACTAGTTGCTCATTGCCAGGTGGCAGATCGCCTTGAGGTCGGCGTCGCGCTCGCGGGAATATGCGGACAGAGCGATCTCGAGTTCCGGGTCCGTCTCGCCGAGCGCCACGTCCGTCTTGCCCCGCACGCCATAGTTGTCGAGATATGTGCCCAAAACGCGAACGTCCTCAAGACCGCAGTTCAGACCCTGTCCGTAGAACCTGAAAGATGGTGAGTTCAGCCCCACAAGCGGAAACTCACGGGACCATGCTGTGGCACGCGTCGCCCATGAGCACTGCGTGTGACGAGTACGAGCACGGCGTACAGCTGATAGTAACCAGATTTCCGCGCGGATTCTTCATAAAGTCGTCCACAAGTCGCTCGCCGACGATGTTCATCGCGCTCGGGAAGTAGCGGTCAAAGAAGACCTTGGCCTCCTCGCGTGTCTGTATTTTGTTGAGCTCCGAGAACGGAATGAACAATGTAAGCGTGAACGAGCAGTCCTGAGGTTAGCTTTTGGCCATTCCAGTCTTCTGAGCTAACCTTGTTCGGGAGGGCGATCAGCATGAACTTTTGGCGCGGCCAGATGTGCAGGTGATTCGGGGGCATCGCGAAGCCGTCGGGCTTGGATGGGTCGGGCGGCATATGCAGCTCAATGTACGCGTGGTCAATAAACGTCTGGGAGAAGTCGGTCCTAGCAGTTAGATGAGAAATGTCTGGTTAACCGACCTCTGAGTACGGATCATGTCTGCGCGGACCTTGGACCATGAGCCGTCGGCGCCGACAATGAGGTCGAACTTGCTGTCGACACGAGTATCGCTGTTGGATTTCGTGACCTGGGTCTCCTCGCCGAGCCCTGCGCCGCGGTTAGTCCCCACTCCGTATGCTGTACGGGTGTCAAAGTCGACGAGCATGAGCTTGGTGTTAAACTTGATGTCAATCTCCTCTGGCAGCTGCTCGACGAGGTGCTGGTTGAGCACCGAGCGCGAGATGCTGTTCGAGCACTGTCCCCGCAGCGGATCGTACAGCTGCGCCTCCATCTGTCCGTCAAGGTGGTGGATCAGCCTGCTCGGCATCGGAATGCTCTCGGCGAGCAGGAGGTCCGCAAGCTTGGGCTCGACGCTCTCGAGTGCCGCGAGGCCACGCGCCGAGATGTTGAGGTTGATCGAGCGGAGGTTCGTCATTGCCACTGTTCGCCCGCGCGGGTCTGGTGTCAGTGAGATACGCTGGGTGCAGTTCTCGTTCCACCCATGCCGCCACTAGCGCTGCATCCACCCCCTCACACGACCACCCGGGGACACTCACCATCACGCGCCTCCCACACTTCGACGCTCCAGCCGCGCTTGTGCAGGCTGAGCGCGGTGAGCGCGCCGACGGGCCCGCCTCCGACGACTAGCGCCTTGCGCGCACGGAGGGTGTCGGACATAGTGTTGGAGAGAGAAGAGATGAGACGATGGACAGATGATCACGACTTGCAGATGTGATTTCGGTCCGAGTCGGACTCGATGGCCCTCGAAATCTTAGACAGGCACAGTCATCCATCCCAGATTGATTGTTCTTTTGCGCCATTGCCATTGCCATTGCCGCGCCCGCCCCCACAACTCGCGGCAACCGCCACCGAAACAGCGGGGTGGGGGGGCGGCAAAGGTGGGGTTATTACATAAGCACAAACCTCCACTTTCACCTGCCACTCCACATTTCGTGCAGCCAGAATATCAAGACCAAGGACATGTCTCGCGACCTCTTCTTGACTTCATCAACTCCATGTCCATCATCAACTATTGCAGCAGGTGCCTGCGGGCAAACACACGGCCAGCCAGCGTAGCGGAGCTGCTGCCTCGGGCCGGCTCTGTCCGCTGCAAGTCGACTGCGCCACCACAACCCGAGCCGATCCAGATCTACGAGGAGGAGCACGAGTTCACCGATGTCCTCGGTGAACTGCATCGGCGAAAGAAGAAGATGGATCAGAGACGCAATCGTGGTGTAAGATAAATATAATGTTGATAACTGACTTTTAGGGCGGTGACTTTGTTGACTTTCTGCGCGTCACGGTCCGTGGCGGTGAGCTGCTGCACGTTGAGCAAGCTGACGATAGGCAAGGGCGGTGCCGGGACATCGGCTTTCCTTCCGATGAAGCGCGGCCTTGGGCCGGCCTCTGGCGGCAATGGTGGCCCTGGTGGCTCAGTTTATTTGAAGACTTCAACGCACCTCACGTCCCTGTCCTCGGTAGCCAAGCGGTTAATCGGTGAACAAGGAGGGAACGGCGCAGGCAACCTCCGGCACGGAGGGCGGGGCGGGGACGTGATCGTAACTGTCCCAGTCGGTACCGTGATTCGGGAGATCCGGCGCGAGGGCGAGGCAGAGAAATTCAAGAACGAGTGTGACGCGCTCGGTCTCGAACGCGACGAGCGGCGACAGCGCGCACGCGATCGCTGGCTCGTACACCACCCGAACATGGAGGCGAGTGACTTGGACATCCGTGAGGCCGAGCAGCTGCTTAGAAAATCGGGACGGTGGATGCAGTCCACACCCGGATTCGACAAGCTCCCGCCCCTTGAGCTTGATATCAGCGAGCCCCTTCCGGAGCCAGTGCTACTGGCGCGTGGCGGAGCCGGCGGCTTGGGAAATCCGCACTTCGTGTCGTCCAACATTCGCCACCCCCGTCTTGCATCCCGCGGCGTTCAGCCCCCAACGCGCACCTTTGAGTTCGAGCTCAAGCTCCTCGCGGACGTTGGCCTTGTCGGTCTCCCGAACGCAGGGAAAAGCACGCTCCTGCGCGCCATGACAGGCCGTCGCGCCGAAGTCGCAGACTACGCGTTCACAACACTGCACCCACAGATCGGCGTCGTTCGTCTTCTGCAGGAGGGTGGCTGGGCGGCCGCTGTCAGCCAACCGATCGAGGACACTGAGCTGGAACGCGAGGCGGACGCCAATGCCCGTGACAAGGGCGAGTACACCCCGCTCCCGCGTGCCTCGCGTAAGCGCCAAGCACCGGAACGTACGCGCTTCACTGTGTCCGACAACCCGGGTCTTCTCGCCGGAGCATCGGAGAACGTTGGTCTCGGACACTCCTTCCTCCGCTCCATCGAGCGCTCCCTGGCATTGGCCTACGTTCTCGACGCGCGAAAGGCGAACCCCGCAGATGACCTCCACACGCTCCGTGAGGAACTCGAGGCCTACAAACCCGGTCTCGCGTCACGCGTGCGCGCAGTAGTGCTGAACAAGGCGGACGAGATGTTGGAGGAGGAGCTCGAAGAGCGCATCGCGGGGCTGAAGAGCGCGGTCAAGGAGCTTGACGATGGAGAGCCCGAGATTCTCGTCGTGAGCGCCAAGTTTGGCACCGGCATGGAACGCCTCGTCAACCTCCTCGCGGACGCGGTCGATGCCGCGCGCCCGCCCAAACCCCAGTCGCCCAAGGTCAAGGTCAAGGAGAAGCGCCCAGAGCCGGAACCGCTGCCCGAGGAGCCGCCGGAGAAGGTCGAGGAGCTGTTTTAGATGTATACACTGTAGCACCACACCATTCATGCATGCCTTGAGCACACAGAGAGGCCAGCGCAGACCATACAGCATACATGCCAGAGCCCGGCTCGAGCTCGAGTTGCTCATTGCAAAATACTTCCGCGCCTCCACATTTGCCACCCAAATGACGAGAATTCACAGTCTGAAACCCGCAAGACAAAGGCATTGTTGTTGGCATCAACAATCTCTTCATCGCTCTTCCTCCCATTCATCCACGATGGCCGACACTGCGCAGAAGTAGGTTTATCTACCAAGTGTAACCTAACACCAGGCCCGCGCCGTGGTCCTCGGCCGCGATTGACGCTGCCTCGCACGGCGCCATCGCCTTCTGTCAGATCTATTACGAGGCCTACGACGAGCCGACGCGCCGCGCCTCTGTGGGTTGCAACCGAGATATTGACTAACCATAATTAGGAAGTACCGCTGTTCTACCTCCCGACAGCGAAGGTGGTGTGGAATGGCAATGTCGTTTCCCCCGACCAGCCGAGCATGACGGCCTTCCTCGAGGCGATGCCGCTGTCCAGACACGACTGCCAATCGCTTGACTGCCACCCTCTCAAGCGTGGGTGCAGTAGAGAAGAAATGTGTGGCTAACGGCAGCACTTGAGGGCGCGACTTCTAGCGCACCAGAGCTTGTCCTCACCGTCACCGGCTCAGTCCTGCACGGCCCGACGGTCGTCACCGTCGGCGACCCCGCGATGGTGGACCCCAGCGAGTTTCCGCGCAAGTTCCGCGAGGTGTTTGTGCTCGCGCCAATCGAGGCGGCCGAGGGCATGCAGCCCAAGGTGAGTAGGAGATGCAGGGGTGATGTTCACCGGATGAGGGACCGGGCTGATGGGCAGTATGCTATCCAGAGCGCGAACTTCCGCTTCATTGGGTAGAGTCCGAAGGAGCGCCCGATGCAGCAACGCACGACAAAACGCAACAAACGCCCAACACATTACAAAACACATCTACACCCATACTTTTGCCGCTGACCTGATGCGGTGAAAAATCTTGCGACACAGTGCCTACCCTGTACAGATAGACTGATGCATGATAATGACATGCGCCGCTCGCGGCTCGCGGCCAGCAACTCGATGGATTTACGCCGAACTCCTCGGTCGTCTGGTAAACAATCTCACAGCACTAACCTATCCCACCCATCGTTGCAGCGAAGGGAATGTGTCCGCACAGTCCGCAGACTGCAGCTTTACATTCACCACATGGATAGCAGAAGGTTCAACAGCTGCCTTTCCGATCCGTCCCATTGCGTTTGCTTGTGCCAACACCCCCTTCTTCGTGACAACAACGGACACCTTTCCAGATCACTTGTTCTCCAGCATCTCGCAATCCGGCGCTTAGCGCTGCTACAGTGAATAAAGAATAACCATAGCTATCAATAAAATGTAAGTGTACAACAGAACATAGCCACTGCCCCACCACTCTCTCCATCAACTGCACCCCGCGCCTTTGACGCCCCACTTCCTTCTGACCTCTCTCGTATCCGCACGCCTGTAATCCACCAGCCCGAGCTCAGCAGGGATATCGCCGCGCTCCGTGGCCGTGAGTTTCATAAACTCGAGCACGCCCTGCGTAACCTTCGACGCCGCGGGCGCTGGCGGCGGCGGCAAATCCGTCTTGTACGTCCACGGGTCGGGGAGGGGCGGCGCGCCGTCCCACGCGTACGGCGGCGGCTTAGCAATCTGAGGCTTAACATCCCCACTTCCTTCCGGTATCGAGGCAATGTTGGGCACTGGGATGGGTTCCGGCGGCTCGGGGACAGTGGAAAGGTCATAGCCTGATGTCAGATCGAAGACTAAGACGGGGATCTGAGGCACCCACAAGTACGTTTCCGCTTCGACTCTCTGCGCAGGCTTGCAACGTTCCATCCGCTGTCTTCCTGGGCGGCCATGAGGTCTCGCGCGTTCGGTGCCCTCCGGCCAGCGAGCGAGGCGTACGCGTGCGCAGTTTCGAACAGGCGCTGAATGTCTGGAGTCAGCGGTGGGTGCTGCAGGGGAATGACGAGAACAGCACCTGCAATAGCTGTTATTCACGCATCAGAATACTCACGCAATTCCAACAACCGCTCCATCTCAGCAAGGGCGCCCGCCTCAGCGCCGTCGAAGCCTCTTCGCGAGAGCGTCGCGCCCACAACGCGGTGCACGTACCCCGGCGCCACGGTTGGCGAGACGTACGTGTGCGGATCGCTTGGAGAGTGGGACGTCATCACGATGGCGACAAAAGCCGTTTGCGAGGGGACGGAGAAGGAAAACTAGATGATGTGTGGAGAACAGTCAAGATGCACGCGATCTCCTTGCCATCGACCACAAACGCTCTCCGTCACAACAAAGACGCCTGGCGGGCCGGCTGTGATGTGGTGATCGTGGTGATAAGCCGTGCTGCCACGTGACCAGAATAACACGTCATCTGTATGCAATGTCCACACTCGGAATTCCCTGGAGCGTCATAGAACGCGCATCGTCGACCACATTCAGCTCCATCACACATATCACATCACACCAACAACACCATTATCCTCTCACCAGCACCCACTTCCTCATCATGGCCGAGCCACACATGACCGAAGCCCAGAAGCGCGCAGCGGCGCGCAAGGCGAAGATTCTGGCACGCGGGAATGCGGGCCTGCAGCGGCTAGCGCAGACTGCGCGTGGCGAAGAGGCGGACAAGTTGTACGGCGACGAGGCGTCGCCCGCGAGCTCGGCCACGCCTTCCCGCCCCGAAACCCCGACCACGACGAGCACGGCGTCGAACCCACCCACAACTTCAACCACAGGCACAGCAAGCACAACGAGCACAGCGAAACCGACAGCCAAGGCGCCCGGCTGGGCTCCCCCAGCCCCGAGCGCCACTGGCGGTCGTCGCGCCGAAGCCGCACAGCCGCCTCCGATGCCCGAAGATATGCAGGCGCAGATGGAGGCCATGATGCGCATGCTCGGCGGCGGACCAGGTGCTGGTGCCGGAGCCGAGGGCGAGGTGCCCGACATGTCGAACTTCTTCGCACAGCTCATGGGCGGCATGCCGCCTCCCGGCGCCGGTGGACCAGGTGCCAATCTCCTCACGGACTCGGGCGAGGGCACCCCGAACTTCTCGGATCCGGCTCAGAACCCGTTTGCGAACATGCCTGGATTCCCGGGAATGGGCACAGGGATGGGGATGGGAATGCCGGGCATGGGAATGGGAATGGGTGCGCCGCCGCCGCCGCCGTCCAAGGCCTCGCGCTTTTTCCCGCTCCTCCATGCGATTGCCGTCATCGCGCTCGTGGTCTTCGTCGCGGCTTGGTGGGAGCCCACGCTGTCGCTCGTGCGCTGGGGAGGACTCTCGAGCGAGCGTAAATGGGCCACACGCTGGGCGACGCTCGCGGGCCGCACTGGCGCATACGGTGTTAAGAGCGTAGAGCCGATGGTGAGTGACTAAAGAAGGACCTACATTCAACCGGTTTTGCTCACTCCAGCCCGTCTTCTACGCGTTTGTAACCCTCGAGGCGATTCTCTTCGCCACGCGCGTCACCCTCATCCGCACACCGCCGTCACTTCATCCCCTCCTCGCCAACGTCCTGCCCCTGCTCCCGCCCAACCTCGGCCGCAGCATCATGGCGGGTTCCAAGTATCTCGGCGTCGCGAGCCAGGTGTACGCCGACGGATGCCTGTTTGTCTTTGGACTCGGGTGCGCAATCGTCCTGGCGGAGTATCTGGCAAAGTAGGAATCTTACATGATATGGTGGTATAGCATGCATTCCTGTAAAATAGCGTAGCTTGGCAGATGGTACTGTATGACAGGGTATATGTGCATCAATGTATATCTTCTATCATCCAAAATCACTATGCGACATCCACGCGGTCCACACTCGGCGTCGTCCACGTCACGGTACATAGTGGGACAATGACGGCGAAGAACGCAGGCCATGCAACGTTGCCAAACAGCTCCCACTCGCCGCGCAGCTCGCGGATGAGGGGGAACGCATAGACGAGCGCCGAGGTGAGAATCACCGTGCCGAGGGGAATGGAGATGCGGAAGTTTGAGACCGGCACATTGGCAGTCACAATGGGGTTAAGCGCGAGGAGGGACATGGCGGCCAACAGAAGGGCCTGCGGGAAGTTGACCATGGCGAGGGTGGGGATGAGCGCGCCGTAGAAGAGGTGTGCGAGCGCGAGCAGGGATGTGCGTGCAGCGCCGACGGGACGCGGGAGGAACGGCGCGAGGGCAATGATCCACGGGCTCTGGACCATCCACCCGACTAGTGCCATGAGCATGGCCGGGATGGTCCACGCGGCTCCGGCGAGCGGGGCGGGACAATCGAATCCGCCGAGAGTGAGACTCGCGCCAAGGATGACCGCCGCGGGGAGGTAGTGCGCGACGTCCATCATGCGATCCGGAGCAGGGAGGAGGTAGAAGAACCAGCTGGCGTGGAGGCGCTCCAGGGCGTTGTTGAACGTCCGTAGCGTGCCCTCCAGCCCACGGCCGAACGAGTGGTACCCGTGCGGGCCTTCAGCGGGGACGGCATACATCGTGACAGCGTCGATGCGATGTTTTGCCAGCACACCGTGTGCGGCTGACGGGCGCCCAAGCGCCATGTACTTGAAGTGGTCCCATAGGTGTTTTGCTCCGGTCATGTAGGTCATCGGCGACTGGGGGTCGCGCACGTGCAGTCCGTCCTCGTACCCCACGCTCCAGTATCCGACCTGGCCGACCGAGATGACCACGTCGAGATTCGGCAGGCGTCCGTTGACACCCTCTGGTGTGTGAGATTGAGAGACCACAAACAAGTAGCTCACCATAGAAGATGCCCATGTGCTTGAACGAGTGGTACGGATAGTCGACATTTAGTGCCATCCAGATGTTCGCGCGGGGGTTGTATTCCGCCATGAAGCCTTCCAGGCCGGAGATGTAGTCGTCTCCGAATACCAGGAAAATATCAAACGCCCAATGGTTCTGCGCGCGAAGAAATTGTGCAAACGACAACAAGAGGGACACACCACGGACGTTCGGCACGCCGTCCCTGCTGAGCCAGTTGGCGGACACGAGGATGGCCTCGGTGCCTTCTGAGCGAGGCGGCGAGACGCGTGCAAACACTGCGCTCGTCGTGTTTCCAACTTCATGTCCTGCAGCCGCAAGCTCGTACATCAGGAACTCGGAGCGTTCGGCCCACGTCGCGTTCGCGTCGCGCAGCGCCTCGACGCGGCTCAGGTGGTGGTCGGCGCGGAATACGTCCGGCCAGTCAAAACGCACGTTCACGCCGCCGGGCTGCAGGGCGTTCTCGTCGACGCGGGTAATCGTCTTCCACATCTGCGGCAGCGGCAGTGCCGCAATCCATGCTATTCCGATGACGACGAGCAATGCACTGGCATATCAGCGTCGTTCGTCAGGAGAACGTACCGTACTGCCGGGAGCCGGGCCCAGATGGCGCCGACGATGCGCCGCTGCCGCGCGAGCTTCTTCCCGAGCTTGCGCTGCTCGTCCACTAGCGAGACGTCTTTTGCTTCTGGCGGCATCGGAGCAAAAGCAGGGTAGGATAGTGAGCAGAACGTCGACCGTCCGCCGGCATGATGTCTGTTGTCATCATCATCGGCCGTCTCGTCACCATCAGGTCTGGAGTGGAGGTCAAGTCAAACGTTTTGATCCCGAAGATCGCGTGAGTTACGCGTGGAGTTTTGATATCGCTGCCCTCATGACCTTGAGGCCTCAAGCCTTAAGTACATCGCCGTCGCGTCTCCAGTCGTGCTGAAGAAATCAAAGACGCGTCGCGCTTCGCGGACATTTCTAATCCTTCCTTACAGACATCTTCACTTTTTGTGTCTCACTTGAACTCTACAACAATGTCCACAGAAACAGAATACATCGCCATCCTTCCGAAGGGTCAGTTGGCAGGATGATCTGCATGAACTGACAGCAGGCATCGATACCGAGCAGAAGTATCTACGTCTCCCGCACCCACGCACAGGTGAGCTTGAACAAGCTCGGCATCGAAACTCACAGCAGGCGCGCCGCAGCTGTATCTGCCCACAGCATCGGGAATCTGCGAGGTCGTCAAAGTCGCTGGAGCCAAGGGCCGCACATGGTTTATTGGCGACGACAGGCTTGCGGGTAGGTGATAGCTGTAAGACATCAGAGCTGACCCGCCAGACGGCGCCATGCTCGTGCACTGCCCGGTCGACCCGTACTTCCTCGCCATTCCGGTTGCCCTCTCGCTCTTTTCGGTGCGTTTGAGGCTTCCTGTTTAGCATGAACCTTTAATCGCGCACAAATACACATACTGACATCACAGGACGGCCGACCAGCGCAATTCCAGCCGCTCTCTGACCTCCTCGCGACGGCAGCAGGTAATGCCGCCTTTGCGCTCAAACCCGCGTTTGCGCCGACCGCCGATGTCGAGGTATATAACGCCGACATGGGGCGGCTGATCGAGCACAAAGGCTTTCGCGCAGCATTCCGCGCGTGCTGCGAGAAGAAACGTGAGCAGCTGAACTGCCTTTCTTTCAGCTATTGTTGAAGATCACTGACCTCAGTAATTGGTACCGCCCCGCCTTCCCCGCCCCCAGAGAATGCCTCTTCCCCGCCAAGGCAGGAGGCATACTATCGTCCCTCGCGGGAAGCAATCCTGGCTGTCTTGCGGCGCAAGGTGGACGCACTTGCGTCCCCTGACAACTTCTACAAATTTGACCACCTCCTCCGCGCGCTTGGCCGCGACGGCCTGCTCGAGCCTGGTGTAGATGAGCAACTCATTCACGGTGGGTTGCGAGCCAAGACACTTCTGACCACCAGCGGCACGGATACGCGCGTCTGTCGAGCAGATCGCGCAGTACTTAGCCCCGGCGCTGCTGCCGTTCCTCCTACAGTGTTACGAGTAAGCTGAAGACTTGTCGCAGGAGCTTACAGTCCAGCACGCTCAAGCTTGACGCATACCTCGAGGACCGTGCGGCGGCTGCGCGCGCGGCTGCCGCACCGATCGTGCAGACATCAAGTAAAGAGAAGGGTGCGGCGAAGCGCAAGGCCGGTCAAAGCAGCCGCGGCGTCGAGGCACTGAAGAAGGTCAAGACAGAGGGTATGGCCAAGATGACGAGCTTTTTTAAGCCCAAGGCCAAGTAAGTGTGCGATGTGGTAATGTGGACGTTGGGCTCTTGTCATTGTGCATGTATTCATATCCTTTGTACAGTAATGTGTGCAGTGTGTCAATGCAGGTATGTGATCTAGAATACGAGAGTGTACACGACGAACATGATGGCGATGATGATTGTGCGGTGGGAATGGTTCGTGAGATGAGGTCCAAAGAGCGTAGCGGATGATATGGGATGCGGGCGAGCAGCGTTCAGCGTTCGCGTAGACTATGGGATAATAAGTGTTCGGTGGTATTACAGCCGCGGTGCGGCATCGCGTTGGATGCCGAGCAGGCTGGCGCCGAGCCGAGCCCCGATAGACCCAAGGCGGCCGGAGCCAATGGAGTGTCCACGGGTCTGCGGCTCAGGGCTGGGCGGGGGGAACGCGCATGGCCGGCCGGTCCATTCGCGGGGTGGTGGGCGTGCGGGGGAGGCTGTGGCGGTAGCGACCAGGGAGCTCTGCGAAGAGCGAGGCTGGACATCCTGCGCAGAAAAGACAACGCTCTCGCGGATCGATAGCGAAGCCAGGTGCTCGTCGTCCTCCGAGTCCGAGGCTGTCTCGTGGCCCATCAGCGAGTGCGAGGTCGAGAGCGGCGGCGTGAGCAGCTCGCCGGTATGTCCGTGGGTTTGGGTCTGTGTGCTCGCAGCCTGGGCTTGAAGTTGAGGGTGCACAAAGCGAGCCACTTGCGGCGAGGATGGGCGCTCGGAGAGGACTTGCATCCGCATGGGGCGAACGATAGCGCGCAGCGTGGCGACCTCTTCTTGGATGCGGAGACTCTCGGTCATTGTCCGACTGAGAGTTAGTCACAGGAATAGATCGCCTTGACTCACACTTCGCTGCGGCGCTCGGCGGCGTCGAGACCCGCCGCGAGATGTATGACAGCCGCGCGGAGGGCGGCACAAGGTTCAGAGGTGTACGAGCGCGGGTGGGGAAGGCGCTGGAGCATCCAGTCAGTGTACGACATCCGTGGTGGTGGGGTGAGAGATGATATCGACACGCGAGGGACCGGAGCCATGGGTGGTGGAGGTGGGGGTGGGGCTGTCGAGGTGGATGCGGAGTGGGACGAGGATGAAGATGAGGTGGTGGTGGTGGTTGTAATAGCAATGCTGTCGTCTGTGCTGGAGAGCAGGGTGGTGTTGGCCGTCGGGGTTGCCTCGGGGTCAGCTTCAGCAACCGGTCGTGCAGGGATGGGTATAGCGGATGGAAGAGGGGGTAGGGGCGGTGGCGGCGACCGCGGTGAGACAGGTCTAGATTCCGGTATAGGCCAGTTGATCTGGTCCTCCTGCCACAAAGCCCGTGGTATCGTCATGCCTCGACGCAAGTTCCAGAGCTGCGAGCGCAGGTCCTCGTTCTCAGCCACAAGGTCGTCGTGTCGTTTCTCCAGAGTCTTGAAGCGTGCATCGTTAGCAGCGAAGAACCCGCTCAAAGATTCAAACACGCATGATTGGAGATGTTTGTCGAGCTCGCAGCGCGGGACGATTGCCGCGCACCCTCGTGATGAGTGCGTACATGCCACCGGCGCAGAAGGACAAGCCCATCGGTGGTGTGTTGCACTCGTTGTTACTGTTTGTTAACACAAAGCCCGTGGGCAATATGTGACGGCCTTCTGGCGATCTGTGTCTTGAATGCCGCCGCCGCGAGGCCGGCACGCGTGACGGAGACCGCCACCACTTGCACCACAATCACGACCACAAGAGGCGCACTCACAAGGGTCGCCGCAGTGTTCACACTCCGCGCTACAGCCGTCCTGAGCATCGTCGCCACCGCAACAGCTTGCGTGCTTGCCCTCCTGATGGTCAGCACAACAACTCACTGTCCCCGCTCCTCCGCTGTCTCACCTTGACCTCCTTGAACGCGACAACAACTCCGCACCGATTACACTCCATCCGGCGGTGAAAGCATTCGTACGCGCGGTGGTGGGGCATGCGATGGCGTGCCATCTGGCTGTCAGCTTGATGCAAAATGATTTGAGCGGCATGGGCGAATGCCCAAGGGTCCGGCAGCCAAGGACACCACCAAGTGACACAGAAGCACGTTCCCAGGTCCGGAGGCCCAAGGCGCCAAGGTCGTACGCCTCGCAGATGGGCAGGGCGACGGTCGCATCTTGCGCGACGCGACCGCCTTGTCTCGGATCCTCCACGACGTCGGCGCGTCTGCGCACCGGTGCGCTCCGACACATGCGTCGGCCACCCTCCGCGCTCCTCATCCCCGGTCATCGAGCATCGCGACACGTACCGATATCCCGCACTGGTCATCCCCACAGGTCACGATTGCGCGCGCGCACGAGCGGAGGTGGGCGAGGAGAAGGCCGCGCTGCATGACCTTGCCGCACCCGTCTGCCTCGCATTTAACTTGCAGCTCGTCGAGCATGAGCTGCACGAGCGGTTCCGTATCCTGCAAGCTTGACGGTGTGAGAGCGCTCCTGTCGATCGGACAGCTAGGGTTGTGCTTGAGCGCACGGGTGATGCAGTCGCGGCAGAAGGTGTGCTTGCAGCTCGCGGTGGTCACCGGGTCGACGAGCGCGGACTGGCAGATCGCGCATGTCTGGGTGTCAGCAGATGCATGCAGGAACATAAGCGTGTGAGTCGCGAGATCGGGCTGGTTGCCATCACCCAAGACGGCATCGCTGTATCACGGTGGGCGGACGACAGAGATGGAACGGGGTGGATGAGTGTTACCGGCATCTCGGCGTCGGCTGACGCCGAATCCGAACCGGCGAAACCAGGCAAGTGTCAGTCAACGCACCAGATTGGGATCCACCTCCTCAACATAGTTGTACACGACCTCGGCCTCGCGGGTCATGCTGGTGGTGAGGTCCGAAGGATGAGTGTAAGAGAGAGTGGTGTTGCGAGAAAGAGCGAAGTGAAGAAGAGAGGAATGTGGGGAACAGCACACAACCAAGTCGGTCGTCTGTCGTTGTGTGGCCAACGCCAACAACCAGGCTAAGAACTCGGAAGCTGCTCTGTGCTCTGTGAGTTCTTTGCAAGGGGCCACACCTCCACACCACTCTTATTCCTGACAACGCCGCCGCCACCGCCCACCTCACCATTGCCCTGCGACGCGAAGGGCGAGATGCACAGAAGCAGCAATGCAACGACGCATGCCCCCTATTCTGTTTTGCATGCTCTGCTTTCCGTTCTGCGCCTGCCGTCGTCGCACATTGGCGCAATATGCGCGCGACTGATCAGATCGGGGACCACTGACGCAGTAACGGTAGAGGGATAGGGCCTTGGGATTGGAGGGGCTAGACTGCGACTTCAAAGGGTCTGCGCACGGATGGCGAGTGATACGCAGACATCCCGTTGGTCATGGAAGGGCTTCATGGGCTCGACCATCGCATCGCAACTCAAGCAATTCCACGACCACACACTGTTCCAGACGGCCCGAGGCCCCCATCAGACACCGGACACGGCGGACAATGGGACAGCGCGGACTGAGACTTGCACAGGAACCACCGTGATCCGCAATTCCTTGATATCCAGTGTCTCTCAACCTCGCATCACGCTTAGGGCCGTCGGGTCATCTGGGCACTGCATACCGCGATGGCGGCCATAGCTACGCCACAGACGCCTTCCTACTGACAACTGCAGGAGCTGCACATCTACAGTTGTTGTTAACCCTCGATGCGGGAGCGTATGCCGACTCCTGGCGACTCTCAGGCCTCCGGAACGTTCTGGTGATTGCCTACTCAGAGCCGACGACGCTAACCAGCGGGCGCTGACTTTCCACCGGACCGATGTCAAGAGTGGACGGCGCTGTCATCCGGGTCTGCCCTTATCTGTGTCCGGCGGGAGAGGCTGAGCCTCTGAGACTTGGGGACATGCGTTGAAGAGCGACACACGTCAGTAGTGACCGTGCTGGTACACTGGCAAGACTCCAAAGGCGAGAAGCGAGCAGCGTACTGTACCACAAAGCTACGAGCGAGATCCTATCTCCTGTCATCATGACCCTTCCCGTTTCCTGTTTACACACATACAGGCGCTTCAGTGTCACACCACAGTACTGGTAAGAAGAGCACACAAGACTGACATTAGTACTCTCATACCTGCAGTATGTGATTTCCTCCTGACGACGGAGTTGGGAGGGTGCGGCACTAAATGTTCTTGTCAAGACGGATGTGGTGGGATTGCTGGAGAGTGAGGGGAGGAGCTGGGACGCTGAACGGCAGTCAGAGACTTCTCTGCAGTCGTTGGAACGCACAAAGCTCCTTGTCAAAACTCGTGATCAAGCCCAAGAGCAGTGGTCGGGAGTAAGTTCGGGTTACTTTGCATCAGTTGTGGCTATGTGATGGGCGACAATCACGGGCCTTGACGTCAACCCGCGCGTCCATCTCTGTCGTTCCGCTGGTCGCTACTTCGGAAAAGAGGAAATAGCTGAGGGGATAACATCGCCTAAAGACAGGGAGGCCATGGACGAAGTCAGCGCCCCAGCGTCACCGGGAGGAGGAACGAGACCGTGGGCTCAGTCTCGCTGTAAGAAACGAGGTAGCGGGGGTGACAACCTCGCTGTGAGGAGCTTCCCTGGACGGGCGGGGGCGTGAACAGCCAGGGCGGCCGCTCGTTTCATCTTCAGCTCTTGTCGCGTACAAAACTACATCCGGCGTATGAGATATAACGAATGCCGTCGTGGACGAGCTTATCCTCGTTGATTCCAGTTTGGCTCAGCCTGACCACAAGCGCCATCATCAGCCGCCCGAGCACAATCATTGTGTCTGGTAGCAAGCTCCATTCTCCCATTACATATGCATGATATCCCACTGTACAAATACTAATACTGCTGTTGCTACCGCTTTCTGGTACACATTAGAGCTTGCTGGCGTTCTTGCTGCGCTCCGCGCGCTCCTTTTCAATCTGGGCCTTGGCCTCCTCGGTGGTGATAAGGACAAAGTCGCGCTCGACCAACCAGAACGGCGCCTTCTTGAAGCCGTACTTCTTGGCCTCGGCGTCGTCCTCAATGAGCTTGGGGTCGACGATGAGCGACGACTTGACGCCAAACACCGCGTCCGATGTGAGGAAGATGTCGCCCTTGAAGTAGAGCGAGGTGATGAGTTCCTCCATGCCGTCCTTCTGGAACATCATGTGCAGGTGTGCCGGGCGGAAGACGTGGCGGTTCAGCGAGCGGACAAGCTTGCCGACGGGGCCATCGTTCGGGATCGGGTACGCCACCGGCATGACGCAGCGGAACGCGTAGTTGCCGTCCTCGTCAGAGTACAGGCGTCCACGGCAGTCCTGCTCGAACTCTCCGTACTGCGTGTCGTAGTAGCCTTCCTCGTCCTGAGATGTCAGTTTGGGACTAGACTCAATGCCACCATAGGCACTCACAGTCTCCCAGGTCTCAATGAGACACTTGGGCACGGGCTTGCCCTGCATGTCGAGGATACGGCCCTTGACAATCATGTACTCGCCCTTGCCCTCGGACGCAATCGAGTCACCAATCTTGATCTCCTTGGCATCCTCAACGAAGAAGGGACCCAGCACAGTGGCCTCAGTGGCGCCCTGTTTGTCAGCACTGAATAGAAGAAGGGGGAATGTAACGAAGAAGTTATGGCGGCCGCCAGTTGCCAGGACTCCCTCCATTCCATTGAGGATCACAGCGCAGCCAGGATCGATCAGTCTTTGACAGGGTTGGACGCGTCTGTCGAGGCCGGGGTGATCGGCGCTCTTCCCAGCGATACCCTTCATAACGGTCCTGCTCGCCGATCTCAGAAGCAAGGGGTGGGAAGCATGTCGATCCCCCTTGACGGGAACGGCGACCAGGAGCTACGCGAGGACGTCCCACTTAAATCATATGCTCACTGATCAGGCTATCTGCCCCTGCCGATCCCGAACCATCCGCAGATCTCAGAACGGGCAGGAACTGCTCGCCAGACAGACCCCTGGATCCATGGAGATCCCCCGGAGATCCCACAATATCGCGGGGGCCAGAGAACATTCTCCTCCACACAGTCTGGACCACAAAAGGCACTCACCTCGGGCTTGGGGTGGTTGATGGTGTCGACAAGTGCGGACACACCGAGGACGTCGGAGAGAAGGATGAACTCCTGGCGAATGTTGGTGCACATCTGGCCAGTTGCGGTGAGGAAGTTGATTGCGGTCCTGGTACGATTAGCAAGCACCTCATGCGACACATCTAGCGACTCACATCCACTCCTCGGTGGTGAGGTTGGTCTCCTTGACAAAGGCGTGGAGGTGCTTGACAAGCGAGATCATGACCTCCTTCTTGCGGGCATCCTCGTCGAGGCTGTTGATGGCGATAACGTTTTCAGTGAGCTTCTCGGCGCTCATGTCCTGGAGGTGGGGGAGCGTGTCGAGGTCGACATCGGGGGCGCCACGGTTGAGCGCGTCGACAACGGCCTTGCCGAGCGAGGGGACGTCTGAGACCTTGGGCATAGTGTACTAGATGGAGAGGAGGGGGATGAGAGGGTGATAGGTGAGGAGGTCGGGAGAGGACCTGCTGGAGTAATCGCTGGCGTCCTATTTGTAGTTCTTAGCTCGCTGCGACGGTTGTCGCAGACCTCGTGAGAGCCGTGATCCCGTGAAGCGAAGCGGCCAGGAGCGGCGTCTCACGGCCCGGGTCATCTGAATCGATCGCAGCATCAGGCGGCCATGCTCCAGGCGCACCAGTGCCCCCGGCGCACAATGGCCGAGGGCTCGCTCAGTCTTGCTCCGACTGTGGATTACTACTGTCTGTACGACCACACTACTATTGTGGAATGGTCATTCTAATGGCCGCAGCCACCCCGCCCCACGTCATTGCCCCCCTCCTCCAGCCTGGCCAGCCTGGCCCTGGTCGGTCACAGATTTCCCCGCACATGGCTGTGATGAAACCGGAGCCGAGACGTCCGGTGCATCCTGGGCACTCGGCATCGCGGCCTTCTGTGTTCTGCAGGTCTGAGCACCCACCGACGACTATTGTGCAGGTCGGTCGATGCATGCTGTCGCCCAATCCATGCACAGCCAACTACCAGATGGATGCTCTATGTTGTGTGCTTCTGTATTCCATTGTGCTGGTGTTCTATCATTGTCCCATTCCATCTGTGTGGGCTAGCACAGGAGCTAGCTGGTCTAGGCAGAGCTGGCATGCGGCACAATACATCACCTGATCGGATGTGCCCTCCGACCTGCAAAACCATGAAACCATCAGCGGTCCGCGCCGCCGCATCGACGAGCAGCTACGGAAAGCCTAGCTAACCGGACCCCCCTGACAGAGCTGCTGACATGCTGACCAACCTCTCTCACCTGACTAGACCCCGCGCGGGGACCCCCGGAGCCCAGCAAGTCCCCGAACTGCTTGTAAGCGTACATGACGGGGCGGGGTTCGGGGTCATCTTCCGACAAAGGTGGTCGATTGTCGCGGCCAACGGCCCAGCCTTCCTCGGGTCATCGTGAGGACGCGGGGAATGCCATTCCAAAGCTGGAAATGTTCCCCGAGGTGTGGGGAGGTGGGGCATATTTGCTCCAGCCGGCTGTAGTTGCTGGAACTCAGGTGTGGGAATCAGCCGCGAGCTAGACGACTAGTGTCCCATTCAACATGTCATTGTGCCCGTTGGTGCCTTTGGTGGGCGTCAAATGGCGAGATGCCGAGCTTCTCAGTCAGCATTCCCTCTTGTGCTCCTTTCTAGTTTGGCAACTGAACATCCTTCGACTCGACCCAGAACGCTTTTCGGCCGGTCACATTCCTGCGTCCCATGACTAGCATGACCAGCCATAAGCTCTCAGGTGACTGGGAAAGGTGGACAAGAATCGGGGTCGGAAACCCTTTCAAGGTCGCTGGGCAGGTTATGGTGTCTGAGGATATAGCATGGTAAAACGTCGGAATAGCTGCCTCGGATCTCAGGTTCGGAGCGCCTCGCTGCCACGTTGAAGCCCGTCGCTGTCTCCGATGTCCACGCCGCTGGCGGACCCGGGCACAAGGATTCTCCCTACGGCGAATCGGTCTGGGTGAGAACGAGTGAAACCCCCCGGGGCTATGCATGTGTTGTAGGAAACGTAACGGCGAGCTGAACGAGGGGGTCACTCGCCGGATCGGACGGCGCCGTGCGCGCTGCAGGTGAGGGACAGACCCACGTGATATGAGAGATGAGATCGAATGGATCGGGGCACCCGACCGTCTTGCCGACAGATTATCTTGCTGTGTGCCGTGGCCGTCAGTCACTCAACCCACCCCATGCGGCTAAATCCGCCGCCCACCCTCACCAACGCTATGACGGACGAACGGAAGTCCCATGCCCGACCTCCGTTGCTATACTGCGGTTCTTGACCAAAGCCAAGAAGAGCCAGAAACAGATGCCAGATAGTCACTCGCAAGGCATATCACAAACGGCGAAACTTGCTGCTCGACTTTGTTGTTGTTGCTCCATCTCTCTCACCACTCACAATGCTGTCCCGCCTCCACCGCTCCGTCAACGTTTCGCTTGCGCGCACAGTCGCGCGCGGCTTCGCGTCGAGCGCCTCGCTCCGCGCGTCCAAGGTGTACGCCTCCCCGGAGGCCGCCGTCGAGGCCGTCAAGTCGGGCGACATCGTGCTCTCTGGCGGCTTCGGCTTGTGTGGTGTCCCCAACACTCTCATCTCCGCCCTCTCGAAGCGCACCGACGTCAAGGGCCTCACTGGTGTCTCAAACAATGCCGGCGCCCTCGTCAAGGGTGAGATGAAGGGTCTCGGCAAGCTTCTCGAGACCAAGCAGATCTCCAAGATGATTGCCTCTTACCTCGGCACGTGAGTTGAAGCTCTTAAAGCTGCATACCCAGCGGACCCCCCTCCCACGAAAGCTGCTGACGGTATTAGCAACAAGGTGCTCGAGAAGATGTACCTCACCGGCGAGGTTGAGCTCGAGCTCACCCCGCAGGGCACGCTCGCTGAGCGCATGCGCGCCGCCGGTGCCGGTATCCCCGCCTTCTACACGCCCACCGGCTACAACACCCCCGTCCAGTTCGGCTCCGTCGCGTCCAAGTACGACGCCAACGGCAAGCCCGCCGAGTACCCCAAGCCGCGTGAGACTCGCAACTTTGGTGGCCGCGAGTACGTGCTCGAGGAGAGCATTAAGGGCGACATTGCTCTCATCCGCGCGTGGAAGGTCGACGAGGCCGGAAACGCCATCTTCCGCTACACTGCCAACAACTTCTCGTCCGCCATGGCCCGCAGCGCCAAGATCACCATTGTTGAGGTGGGCACGAGCTGCTGGTGAGCATTGCTAACCCCAGGCTGAGGAAATTGTGCCCACTGGCGCCCTCGACCCCATGCAGGTCCACCTCCCCGGTATCTACGTGAACCGTGTTGTCAAGGCCGAGACGCCCCGCGAGATCGAGTTCATCACCACCAAGCCCGAGCCCGGAGACGACACCGCCGCGGTTCTTGGCTCTGGAGAGGCCCGTGCCAAGCGCGAAAACATTGTCAAGCGTGCCGCCCAGGAGCTCAAGGACGGCTACTACGCCAACCTCGGTATCGGCATCCCCACCCTCATCCCCTCGTACATCCCCGAAGGCCGCCAGGTCTGGCTCCAGTCCGAGAACGGTATCCTTGGCATGGGCCCGCTCCCCTCGCGCCAGATGGTTGACGCTGACATTATTGTGAGTCTGGACACAAATCCGACATATTCATCCCGCTGACATACAGAACGCCGGAAAGGAGACCGTCACCCTTCTCCCCGGTGCCACCGTTTTCGACTCTGCGGAGTCCTTCTCCATGATCCGTGGTGGCCACATTGACGTGTCCGTCCTCGGTGCCATGGAGGTCAGCGCAGCTGGCGACGTGAGTACTCCTCTTCCCATTTCAGAACGCCTCTAACGTCAGCTCGCAAACTGGATCATTCCGAACAAGCTGGTCAAGGGTATGGGCGGCGCAATGGACCTCGTCTCGTCCCCGGACAACACCAAGATCATCGTCTGCACCGACCACACCGACAAGAAGGGCAACCCCAAGATTCTCCAGGAGTGCTCGCTGCCGCTCACTGGCGCGCGCTGTGTCTCCATGATCATTACCGAGCTCGCCGTTTTCGACGTCGACCGCAAGAACGGCGTCCTCACCCTCATCGAGCTCCAGCCCGGAGCCACCCTCGAGGAGGTCAAGGCCAAGACCGGCGCAAAGTTCGAGATTGGCCCCAACGTCAAGGAGATTTCCATCTAATCCCAGCAGTGTCTAGTAGTGCATACCCAGTTTCGGTGTAAAAATGTCCCACCTCGGTGACTAGTTGCATGTATCAGATTTGGCCGCGTTGACTGCGAGGTGTGCCCTTTTGGGGGTGTTGGACCAGCCGGATATTGTGGGACGCTGTAATCGGCTGTCATCTGTCTGCAATCTTCTGCACGCGTTGTTCTCGCAGCGGGCCCCCGCGATTGCACTCCCGTCGGCCAATATCGGGGCACTCGTCGGTGTCGGACTGTGAGCTGTACTTGATCGGGAGCGGTTATTTTAATCGCAAGACGCCGCCGCGTCCGAGACCACCGCGGCTCTTACCAAAAAGTCCAGTCCAGTGAGGTATTCAGGGTCTCTTCCGGCATCGGGACCTCCGACGTCCGGTGGAAAGTAGGAGGGAACGACGAGGATATGCAGGATATCTGGGGCCCACTCCTCCTCTGGCCACAGTAGAGATAACTGGGGGCCTCGGGAGTTGTGCCGTTGGCTTGAGGGGCTTGAGGACGTCGCGGCACGTTCGGCGTTCCGTCACAGAAACCGATGTCAGGAGGGCAAGTTGTGGACTACTGGACTACTACTGGTGACTGTCGGCCGCAGCCGTTGAGGTAGCTTGCACAACTTGGAATAATATACCTTGTGACAACACACGCTCGACGTTATCCATCACTCTCTTTCCCACCCCCACCATGCTGCAGATTACGCTCTCGCGCTCCCTCCGGACATCGCTGCGCCGCGGATACTCGACCGCGAGCGTCGCCGAGCTCGTCAAGCCCAAGCCCGACGATGTGGTCATTACCGTGGGTAGCACCCATGGCGTGTGGGCAGATGGGCAAACGCTGCAGTTCATGAACCTGCAGCGTCGATGAATAGTCTGCGCTCGACAAGCACGCCCATCCCACTTCGCTATACCATCGCCTTGGCTGACTGTACAGTACGCCCGCCGCACGCCCCTCACCCGCGCGAAGAAGGGCGGCTTCCGCGACACCTCGGCCGACAGCTTGCTCTACAAGATGCTCAAGACCGGTATCGCGGAGTCGGGCGTCAAGCCCGATCAGGTGCAGGACATCATTGCCGGTGAGTCCGCGCTGGGAAGAGTACGGAGATGTGGGCCATCGAAATATCTGGTGGTGGAGAGATGTTGAGCTCACTAGTGGTCTGGTAGGAAACATGCTGACCAAGCAGGTACTTGCCACGCCCCGTCGCCGTGTTACGAGGTGCGTGCCGCATCGCTCGCCGCCGGCTTCCCCGAGGAGACCCCCGCCCAGGCCGTGAACCGTCTCTGTGGCTCGGGCCTCATGGCCATCCGCCACATTTCGGACTCGGTCCGTGCGGGTGACATTGACATTGGTCTTGCCGCCGGCTACGAGAGCATGTCTACCAAGTGAGTTGCGGCGTGGACAAAGCGCCTTGGTTTGCAGCACTGACCAGCAGCCCCCGCCCCACGCCGGTGTTCAAGGACGAGCACATTCTCCAGAACCCGCCGTCGGTCGACTGCGCCAAGCCCATGGGCTGGACGTCCGAAATGCTGGCTGTCGACTACAACGTGTCGCGCGAGAAGCAGGACGAGTACGGCTACATGTCGCACAAGCGTGCGTCTGAGGCGCAGGGTGCCGGCCGCTTCGACAACGAGATCATGACCCTCGAGACGACCGTCCTCTCCAACCCCGAGGACCCCGAGTCCGCCCGCGAGACCATCACCGTCTCCAAGGACGACGGTATCCGCCACGGCCTCACGATGGAGAAGCTGAAGAGCGCAAAGCCCGCCTTCAAGGGCATGGGCGACGAGCGCTCCACTGGCCCCAACTCTTCCCAGGTCACCGACGGTGGTGCCATGGTTATCATGATGCGCCGTTCCAAGGCTGAGGAGCTTGGCCTCCCCATCCTTGCTACCCACGTTGCCACCTCGGTCGTCGGTGTCAAGCCCCGTGTCATGGGCATTGGACCCGTCGCTGCCATCCCGTGGGTTGATATATTTCCTCCAACTGACATCCCAGTGCTGTTCTCAAGCGCGCCGGCCTCGACATCGCTGATGTCGACATGTTCGAGATCAACGAGGCTTTCGGCTCAATGTACGCATACTGCGTTGAGGAGCTCGGTCTCGACATTAACAAGGTCAACGTTAACGGCGGTGCCATTGCCCTCGGCCACCCGCTCGGTGCCACCGGTGTCCGTCAGGTCGTCACCGGCCTGAGCGAGCTCCAGCGCCGTGCCAAGGAGTCCGGCGACGACTCGAAGAAGGTGCTCGTCACCTCCATGTGCATCGGCTCGGGTATGGGCGCCGCTGCCGTGTTCGTTGTGTAATTGAGTAGACCTGGTCAGAGGGGAGACGCTACAGATAGTTGACATGTACCCATTTACTTGCTCTTGGAGGCAGGCTGCTGTTGTCAGCTCCACTTTTGCATTGAACTGTCTGTCTGTTGGGATCACCATTCATGCAGCATTCGGTGCACGCCCAGCTTCCATCATCACCTGGACGTTGCTCGCTTGCTCGATAACTCTTATCGAGCTTATCGAGGTGATAGCCACGCGGGGGGTTCGGCCATCGGCCGGCTTGCGCGGGACGAATGATGACATCAGCATCAGTGTTGAAGCCATCCCGTAGGTTCTTCTGTGTGGAAAGGGCACAAAGTCACGACCATAAAGACCACAAACTGTGTCCCCACCTCCCCAACCTCTCTCTCCACCCACTCCGCCTTCCGCAACACCATGTCAGCCCGTGCGCTCACCACCGCCGCCTCCGGCGCGGCCCGCACTCCCGCATGGGCCAACGAGGTCCTCACCTTCTGGTTTCGCGAGCTGCAGCCAGTTGACTGGTTCCAACCGGCGGACGGCCCCGCCCTCGACGCGAAGATCACGACGCGTTTCCTCCCGTTATACCGCGAGCTCGCAGCTGAGACGCCCGCCGCTGCTCTGAACGACCAGGACACGGCACTTGCAACGGTCATTGCCCTTGACCAGTTTCCACGCAACATGTTCCGCCGCAAGGCCGAGGCGTTTGCGACCGACCACGCAGCCCTGGCGGTGAGCAAGAACGCGGTCGCCAAGGGTCTCGACATGGACCTGCCCCTCGACCGCAAGATGTTCCTGTACATGCCGTACATGCACTCTGAGAACCTCGACGACCAGCACACGGCCGTCGAGCTTTTCACGGCCATTGGCGACGAGAAGGGCATCGACTTTTGTAAACAGCACCGCGACATTATTGTGCAGTTTGGGCGGTTCCCTTACCGTAACCACTGCCTCGGAAGGGAAAGCACGGCGGAGGAGATTGCGTTTACGAATGGTCACGCCGGGTTTGGACAATAGACGCTCGCGCGGCGCGGCGAGGATGGACTCGGATAGGTTCATGGTTAGTTAATCAGGATGGGCAAAGCAACGACGTGACGATCATCGGCTACGATTCCCAAGCAGGATAAGCACGATCTGACGAGGATCAACCGCGGCGATCTCTGATAGACTACACTTCTCATAGGCAGTGCCATGTCCTGCATCGCACTAAATACAACAGCAGAATCGTGTGCGCAAACACTCGGGCACTAACAAAACATCTTACTTGCGTTGGGTTTTCTGACTTTGCTCAAACGTAGCGACAGCTTTCGCAGTATCCCTGCGGATGTCATTGTCCTATCTGCTCGTCTTTCCCCCGACGGGCGCCTTAGGCAGATTCCGTGGGCTCAGCGGAAGAGACAGACTCGGGTCCAGCGGACTCGGACACAGCGGCCGAAGGACCGACGGCGGTGACAGAGGGGCTGGCCTGCGATGAAGGGTTAGCGGCTTCCGAGGAGCCGGGTGCTCCCGACGTGGCGGTCTCCGTGGGGGCGCTGATGGGAGACGAGGGCGTTGCGGTAGCCGAGGCAGCAGGGGAGTCGAGGAAGCTTTGCACTTCGGCCTCGGCGACTGTGACAGCTGCCTTCGGACTCGAGCCTGGAGTTGCCTTGACGTTGGTTGGCAGTGGGCCTTCCGCTGACCACACCTCCTCGAGAGGGCGGTTTGCGAGTGCGCTGTACGCCTGAGTGGCCTCGGGGGGCGCTGAGCCGACGCTCGACGGACCGGCGGCCGCACTTGTAGGCGCCCCTCCAGCCCCTCCGCCCCCTCCAACCAGGGCGCTTGTCCGGGTCTCCGGGAAGTCCTCGAATGGCGTGACGGACACAACCTGCGTGTTTCCCCCGACAATCTGGGTGTATCCAAAGCGGTTCTGGCTGTAGTACGGAACATTCGCGCCGTTGGGACTGTCAAAGGTGGGGGTGGGTGTGGGTGCCGGCTCCTGGCGCACGACCTTGTTGGGGGCAAGCTTGAAATCGTTGTTGCGGATCTCAAGAGGGCGTTTGTTGCGCGCCTGAGGCGGAAGCGATCGGCGACGACCGAGTTCGACCTCGTCAACCGGGCCAGTGCACAGTGCCTTCCAGGGTGCCGGCTGTGACATGCTGGCCTTGATCGCGTCGGGCTGCACCACAACCGCGGCGAGCTTGCCCTCGGACAGATGCCAGCCAATGTGGCAGTGGAGCGGCCACACACCGGGCGTGTCGGTGATAACACGATAGATGATGGAGCTGTTGCCTGCGATGGTAATCGTATCGCGCTTGATGGGATTGGGGTTGAGCTGGAGGTTCGGAACTTCGTCCTGGGTGATCAGGCCGTTCTCGCGGCGGTACATGATGTATCCCGGGCGGCCGTGAAGGTGGTAAGGGTGAGAGAGGCCTCCGTCGCGGTTGTTGATAATGAGATCGACAGCTCCCACACGATCAAACGTCAACGATGCGACGCGAGAAGCGTTGAGGGTCAATCCCCCTTCGATCTGTCTCAAGAGCGGGTCGTTGACAAAGTTTTGGAAGCTTGTGAACGTGTGGGTCTTGTTGCGGTCCGTCGAGTACGGGTTGAATCCAAAGCCAGTGAAGTCGTTGCCCCTGGGATCGATAAAAGATCCAGCGACCGAGTCGAAGCGGAAAGTGCCGTATGTGTTGGTGGGAGGAATGCCTTCTTCAGGACGCAGAGGCTCAAGGGCGGTTCCGTTTACACCCTCATCGATGTCATGGCACGGCGTATCAAGGGGATCGGCGCGACCCGTCCAGCCAATAGTTTCTGGCAGTAGGTCGCGCGACCACGCAGTACCGCGATAGTCTGTGTAGCGCAGAACACCCAGGCCTTCCAACTTGAAACCGTTAAGGATACAGCCTAGGCTGTTAGAATAACTCTGGGTTGCACATTTCACTACTTACCTGCGGCAGCCGTGGCCCTCATCCAGAATCGGTCGAAGGCTGTTGTATCAGCGTCTGAGGGTCTATAGTCCTCTACTCGGCACTTGACATACAGTTACCCTGGTTGAGGTGGACAACAACAGAGTAGCGCTGTCCCGGGTCGATGGCGATTTCGCGCAAGTAAATCGGCTTGATCGGCGTGTCGTCGACCTCAATTACCTTGAGGGGGTGCTGGTCAATGGAGAAACGGATCTGGGCTAGATGTGAGTAAAAGTGTCGATAGACAAAACTCACCCCTTGAGCCATGGTTGATAAGTCGAAGCCTGATCTTGGAGCCAATGCGACCCTTCAGCTCGGTCGGGGTGGTGGGGCCGCAACGGACACCCTCCTGGGCGCGGTTGCAGTCTTCCTGGCCCACACCGTTGATCAGGATGGCATCGGGCATCTGGACAATGTTCAGGCCGCGGTATCCCTCACCCCACGTGTGAAGGCTCTTGGCAATGAGCTCGGACTGGTCGTGGTAGTGGTCGCCGAGGAAGAGCACCTTGTCCTCGTCGTAGTCTCCAGGCCTGCCGCGACGCGACTTCTGAAGCGGGTCGTCCCTCGAGTGCACAATGAAGGCACCAAACACTCCGTCGGCTGACATTAGGAATAATCTTTGTTGTCCTACTTACCCATGGTGTTGCCGAAGTGGCTGTGGTACCAATACGTGCCAACCTCGCCCACAAGCTGGAACTCGTATGTAAACGTCTTTCCGGGGCCGATCGGGCACTGGTGAATGCCGGGGACACCATCCATGAAGTTGGTGTGGTTCTGCACGATACCATGCCAGTGGATTGTCTGCGGGGAGTCGAGGTTGTTCATGACCGTGATGCGCATCGTGTCCCCCTGCCACCCCTCAATAAGAGGACCAGGGAACTGATTGTTGATGGTCTTGAGTTGGCGCTGGAACCCCGATGGCGCACCGGCAGAGTACCCGATGTCGAAGAAGTACTCGCGCGTTTGGGGCTGCCGCGGAGGATCATTGAGAGCCACAGTGAACGCGGCAGCGGCTGCTGAGGCCGTGCGAGCAGGGATTGGCTGCTGAGGATACGTCCAGTATTTGGACTGGGGGAGCTCAGGCGCAACCTTGCTGAGAGTGGGCGGAATGTCGTCCGGTGAGCCGGTAGTAACGACAGGCGGCGCCGAAGAGACCGTTGTATTGTCTGGGATAACCGTTGTATTGTCTGTAGTGACCGTCGTACTGACCGGCGCTCCGCTTGTTACTGGGAGTTCGCCGCTGGAGACCGCTGACGGTTCGCCAGTGATCGCCGAGGGAATGGGAGTGCTGGTGGCCACTACACTGCTACCACTGATGACCCCCTCACCCCCACTGGGAGTGGTATCATTCTGGGCTGTCACAAGCGCCAACAACAGTAGCGTGGGTACTCGCCAGAGGTTCATGGCGAATGCCTGTGGGAAGAGTAAGTATGGCATTGTAGGACGTGAAAAACCCTAACGGATGATGACCTACAGATGGATAACCTTGATTGTGATAGGGGTAAGGTGCGGCAGGGATGGAATGAGTGGGTGAGAGAGTTCGAAACTTGGAGCTGAGTCGCAAAATATGCCGCACGCCTCAAGCTTTATATCTTGTCGCCGGACGATGGGGTCGATGATGAGATGCAGTTGCGCCAATAAAACTGAGATGGTCATTGAGGGATTACTCTCCACTCTGCTGCTCTTCAGCGCGCTCCCCCCTTCGTTCTCTTGTCGTCCGGTCGATGCGGGTTCTGGGCATGCCGACGGGCATCTGGCGGAGCCGAGTCGAACATAAACAATGCTGTGAAGGCAGCTCGCACCGCGCCCAGAATTGCACGAACGGCGACGCATCCAGCACTGGTGACCGGCAGCGACTCAGTGCCTGTAACCTAGTGGTAACGCATTGCCAGCAACGCGCGTCGCCGTGTAGTCCGGCGACCACGGTACAAACTGTGTACATGAATCTCAAGTCTCCGCTTGGGCGACGCGCGCCTCGCGTCGGAATTGATGTCGTATCCGGCACGAGAATCGGCCAGGCACATCGGCATGGGAACTCTACACGTCGTGGATAACGCAAGATGTGCCCGGTCTGTGCCTAACATCCGATGGAGACTGATCCGAGAAAGATTTTGCCACCGGGTTGTACGACAACGCTGTGCAAGTCAAACCAGTAAAAAAGGTGCCGATATCCAGATATCGCGGACGTCTGCGACAGGAAGGAGAAGGTAACTCCGGAGATCGCGCAGTCCTTGATGACACCGCACACACTTGAATCTCCGTCGACGAGTGAAAGGCACATATCACGGCGAGATGATATGCAAAGGGGGTTCACATCTTGTGCATTCTTGATCACCTGACCGAATCGCGATGCGGACGGAGTAAATGATTGCTGCGGTGCCAGGCCCCCAATTCCGCATTTTCAAGTCTGTGGATCATGGTGCTGCTGCTCGAGGAGGAGGCGGCGCTCAAAGGGGAGCATCCCATTGCTCGCAGACGCGTACTTCAGCTGATGGTTCAAAGTGTAACTGAACAAGTGGGCCGCTGCAGAGAAGAACAGCCTCATTGCTGTAATCCGCGCGGCTCCCCATGGTTATGACTTCGGAAGCGGACCGGCAACTGTAATGGGTGGCGGACCGCTGAGTTGTTGCTGTTAAGCATAGTTTCTCAGGGTTCAGCAACAAACCTTACTCAAAACCCACTGGACACGGCGAGGCCGGCCCCATAAAGAGGCAGTGCCGTATCATCCCGGTCCAACACTGCTTGTGGATTTGGGTATCCGAGTCATGTACACCCTTTGCCGTGCCCAAAAGCCGCCTTTCAAGCTACAAGATTGGGAATAATAGATTACTGGGCTTGGGATCCCCTGGTGTCAGGGCGTGAATCTCGGGGAAATGTGCCGAGTCGGCTGCGCAACACGTTTCTGCTCCTACTGGGAATAATGCAAGTCATGTGTCCAGCTATAGATTTGCAGGTGCACTGCTATGGCAATGTGGCGATCGCGCAGCACGATTGCGTCAATGTGTTTGCACGAGCATATCAATGATCGCGTTGGAGCCACTTCGTTTCCTGTCGCCAACGGAACACCAAGAGATAAATGACTCAGCATGCCGGTGCCTAACGCTCCGGAACCGCCGAAGTCGGGCTATATGGCAACAGTTTTCTCGGCTAAGTAGAGATCTTCGCTGAGAGAGGGAACTCATCTGACATCTTCAGTGACACGTGACGAAATACTCGGAGCCGGGAAGAAGCTGTGACGCTGTTGATGCTTTGATCGTTCCGGGACACTGTGGCATTGCCACTCAAGTGTTGACAATGATATGGTTGCATCTCGTCTAGTCACTCTCAGCCAATGGCAGAAAGACAGATTCGCCACCCGCTCCACAGCATCCTTTCCGAACAGGCGTCCGGATTTGTCTAATACAGACGCTTCAAAGTGGTACATGGGAAGGATGCACTCGATGGAGTGCACATTAAACATTGAAGGCTTGGGTAAAGCTGTGAATGGTGGTCGTCCCGTCTGCGCGTGCGCATCAAAAAATGAGTTACGAACAGCCACGTCTGCCGTATCATACAGTAGTACAAGCTGTACAGTACAGTATTGGTTCTGTTGCACAGGATCCTGGAAAGCCGAGGCGGGGACACTTGGCGTCGGTGGTCAGTTCGAATGACGCAGAGTCGGGACAATACCTCCCACACGTACTGTTCCTTTGTATCACACCGGCACCTCAGCGCTTCGTATCGGACTCGGCATCACCAAACACCGGCAGCGGCTGAGCTTGGTTTTTGAGTTAACAGTTAGGATTAAATCTCATACTGTTCGGTTCCGCCACATTCCGCTCTTCATCTCGGTCTTCTTATTGCTCTCACTACCTTGTTCACTCGGACTCACTATGTGCCTCGCATAGCTTTTGGGCTCTGATCACTCAGACAGCGTCCTTCAAGGTTGTTATGTGGGCAAAGGCGAGGGGACAAAAAGCGAGGGCCACAACGGTGGCAATGGTGGGAAGCGTTTAACAATTCGCATCCATGATCAACACCGGCCCAATATGGGTGAATAAGGGAAGCAGGACGTTCCACAGACTGATTCTACCACTTTTCGAACTGACTTGAATGGCATGTGGGCGGGACTCACCACGCCTGCGAGAAATGGGTACCAATGTCGCCAAGACTTCCCTTGTTCTCCTCTCCCTATACTGTACATCACATGCAAAAACCTACGGGGTCTCCGCCTAGTATGCCCAGGTAACAAGAAGCTTTGACAGTGGTAATACTGAATAACTGCGGGGAAGTTGACACAGGGGAACAAGAAACGCGAGCGGGACATTTGAGATCTGCACATCGCATAACGGAACTACAGTACAGAGTCCACAATGTTATACCTTCAGCTGAGTTCCAGCGGCGGAGATCTCTCCGAGTTTACTTCACACCATTCGCTAACTTTTGCGGAAGGTTACATACAGTATCTACGTCGGTTGCCGGTATCCGCCGGTATCCGGGAAACGGGACATGAACAATACCAAAAGTGCACACGATATGTCCGCGTCGTAATCTTGCTGCGTCCCGGGTCGATCCTATTTAAGATTCATGCATTCCTCGTGGCTAGCCCGACTCCACAATAGCAAGCAGCTGACGAGCTTCGTATCGGGCGACGTCATAAGCTGGGCGGTTTGCGGCGGTCCGTCTGCAGCGGTCCGTCTGCACCGCGAGATTATCAGTACAGACGCTTGCTCACTCGTCCGTCACCACAAAGACGCAGTTGGCCGAGGCATTCTGCTGTAACAAACACAACTAACACATTGCGCTGGGAGCTCATTGACACGGAGCAATTTTTGCTACTGCAAATCTCCATCTTTTACTACAGTATTATATCAGCTACAATCTCCGGGGCGTCGAGTCGAGGTTGGTCGATGGGTGTCAACTGACGCTGTTAAGCACAGTTGGCGCGCCGGATGTGTGCCACGCGATCGAGTTACTGGCAGACGTTGGAGCCACAGGGGTAGCCGGGCTGGAATCCACCCGAGCCCCAGACCCACGAGCCGCCGGCGCCGCTTCCGTAGATGTAGTTGGGGTGAGCGCCGACATTCTGGCCCTGGAGGCAAGGGCCGCAGACGTCACCGCCGCCGCCGCCGCCGCCGCCCTGCCACTTGCCCTTGAACTTCTTGAGGAGTAGAAGTCCGAGCAGGGTGCGGGCCTCGTGCTGGTGGGTCTCGTCGCGCTTGGCGTTCTCGGACTTGTACTCTCCGGGGTGGAAGACGCCCTCCTTCATGTAGCCGCCGGGGCCGACGAGGACATCGCCCTCGACGTGGAAGAGTTCGTCGATGGTCTTGTCGGACGCGAGGTTGGGGTTGGGGGCCGGGGCCGCGAGGGCCATGACAGGGAGGGCGACGGCGAGGAGCTTGGAGAACAGCATGGTGATGAAATTGGGTTGACGGGTTGAGAGTTGAGGAAGTACCACTTGGTGTTGAGTGGAAAGACTTGACGGATGGAGATGGAAAAGACCACCTCTCGCTCTCCTTTTATATCGTGAAGAAGGGGATACTGACTGTGGAGTGGCTGTAGATTTCCGTTGAGGCCTTGACAGCCTCCCACTACGCAAGACCGAGCTCTCTCCACCCAACTCGCAAAGGGCTGCCTGCTCAAGGACGTCAACATCACCTCAGTCCTCCTCCCTCGACATGCCTTACTTCTTTGTACGCGACGTAGTGCGGGCGGTCTTGGCTGTACCTCTCTGCCCGCATCTCCCATTGAGTAGGCCGAACAAAGACATGGCAAGCAAGGGATTACCGACGTCAACACCCGGTCGCCATGGCAACTGACGCCGATGTGCACCCCAACGCTGACCACGGGCCAGGACAATACCTCGAAACAGTGAGCAAGGATCCCGGGTGGTCGCTTCTGATAACATTGTACAGCGGCGCAATCCGCAACTGGCGACGAAGCTGGTTCGTTATCGGTTCCTGGATCGAAACCCGTACCTCTGCTGGACTGAGCTACACGGACAGGAGATCGGGTGCCTTAACCGGTCTGGGGCGGTTCAAAACGGACTGAAACGTTATCAAAGAGGTTGGTACAAGTGTGATCTCGGAGATTTGTTCCTTGGTTGGGGTGACGATTGACTGCATACTCTGTAACTGTAGATTCAGTACATACCCGCAGTAACCTTCAGTCTTCCCGAGTCTACCCTGGGGGTCTGGGGGTGGTTGACGACTGGGAAGTTGGACGTGGACAAACAAACTGTCGCGTACTGCTGCAGATCCCTGGATCTCAGTGTTACAATTTGACAGTCGTCGAGCTTCGCTCCAATTATGTACTTCTCTCCGCTTCCCGTTGACAAGAGATAACGAAAGTGAAACCTTGTCGATCACCAGACATTCCAGCGGACGGCGTGTCGACGTCACGGGTTTGGCATAACGTCCAGGTACATCAGCGAGCTACATCATGCCTTTGAACCCAAACGAATGGAGCAACACTAACTTTTTATGACCCGTAGAGTACCTACTGGCGAACATCGGGTCCGTCCTAGCGCATCAAGTTGCATTGTCTTGGAGGAGTGGGTCACGGCTCGGTGTTGTGACCGCCGCAGCTTCCGAAAAGCGGTCCGAACGAGCATTCCCTTAAGTCCCACCTTACCACAAGGTGCGTTGGACACATGGCCCACGGTCATCGGAAACGGTCCGCGAGTGACACAAGTGATGTGCATGTACAGTACTGTAGTACAATTTACAGTAGTACCACAATGCCAGGGTATTTTCGCCGTCTCCAAGGTGATCTGAGGATCAAGTCGCCCGCTGCCTATTCGCGTCCGACAGGGGTAGTCACACGTGCCTCGGAGTCGGACATCGGATCTTGTACGCCGAGAAGATTCCGTTATCATAGACCTCCCGGAAGGGGGTATGTGTGTCGGGTCAAAGGGCCGGTTGGCAGTGAGCGGTCACGATTCTTTCAAAGCCTGACAGAGAGAGCGGAGGATCAATGACGTCCATAGCTTTGACGGTGATTTGCCCTGGGGACTCTTACATCTCTATATCTAGAAAGTGGAGCGGCTTCGCATCACCCAAGTCGACTTGAGGCATCGTTGGACAGTGTTCAAAGCCACTGCACCACCGCGAGCCACCAAGATCGGAGTTCAAATACACAGTTACAGGCACTGCCGGCCGGCCCTTCCGGCAGACCATGAACACCGGGATGCCCGGGAGAGCCTGTGTGGGAAACGTCAATCTCGGCCGCCGAGGATGCCAGAGTATTGGGTTGGTTGTTGTTCGCCCAGCATGCTATACAATGAAAAGCGTTGTGGAAAGCGTGGGCTTATGCTTGGTTCCGGTCCCGATGTGGTGCAAAGGAAACCTTGTCGCTCCACGTACCGGCAACCAATGCATCATCAGTCGTCAGGACTGTGAATTTCACAGACCGCGTCAGCAGGCCCCACAGTTCAACTTGAGTTAGCCTCCACCGGCCCAAGGTTCGGTCTCCAACAGTTTCTTACACGCATTGTGAGGCGTCGATGGCGCTCTCGTAACGGAGAGGCGGCCACAACGCCGTGGGGAGGTCCATGGGCTGCCCGAGGGGGCGCGGGGTGAGGAAAGGGATGGGAGAGAGAATCTGGTGAGCAGAAGTGAGTCCACCGGTGGTGAGTTATGGTCATCTCCTATCAAACAGAGGCCAGAGGTCAAGCCAAAGTGCTCCCAAGCTGCACAAGGTGTAAGTGGACGCGGCAGCCATGTCAGTTCTCTGTTCAAACCTCCTTTTAGTGCTCGTGCTGCATTTACTCTACGCCAATACATGCGATAGAGCATTAAGTGCTACGCAAAACTGCCAGGACCAAATTCTGTGGGTTAGTACGCGCGCCGATTTCGCGGCCTTCCGAGAGACTGAGAGGTGAGGCCACGAGCATGCATCGTTTCTGCTCTGAACACACCCGTACAATGCTGGTTATCAGCGAAGCGTTGACGCCCATCTCATTGATCACTGACAGTATGGCAGCCTCTCAGACCCATGGCTGGCGATGGCGCGGATGCAGGGAAGCAGTCAAGTATGTGTACTTCGCGCACTGGCGAGGAGGTGTAGCTATGGGTGACAATGGCCGTTTTTGGCTGATGATGGCCTCTCCACACACTCCAAGCTCCACACACTCCAAGCTGATGAGTCATAGCAGTATGCCGCAAGTCAAGCACGCAACACGCGCCACGCGCCACGCGTCAAACTGTCAAATAAGCACATGTTCTGTCGCGTGCAAGTCATGCGAGTCTCATGCTGTTCCCGACCACGCCGGCCATGCCCCATATGGCCGATAAACTTTCAACCGGCTAAACCCCTTGGCCCTCTTGGAAATGCGGAGTAAAAGCGGGTGGCCCTGACGCGTTGTGCCATCCAGGTTCAAATGCTGTTGGTTGCCAGATTGGCATGGCTGTCCAGCATGGCCAGCGGTGGCACGGTCGCGTGTCGCGAGGTCAGCTGATCAGCATGATCAGTGGATATATATCATGTGGGTGGGGATCAACAGTGTTCAGTGGGGCAACTGCGGATTTTGTGCCTACCAGCGACAAACAGACCAAGGAGCCGCGGAGACGCCGGAGAGGCCGACCGGGTTCCCGCGGCACGGAGTGTCCCGCCTAGGTGCCAGTACGGCGAACGCACCTACATCCACAAAGGCGTGCAGTGCAGCACGTCGAGCTTCAGGTGCCGAAGGGTTAGTGGCCAGAGGGGATGCGGGGTGAGGGGCATGTCACGCGAGCTTGGCAGTTGGCAAAACCGACGTATCATCATCATTTGTTGACGGGCGTCGGCGCAGTTGCGCAGAAAAATTATTCACAGCCAGCCAAAACATGGCGTCAGGACGTTGGCACCCCTCTCCGTCTCGCGCGTCGTGTCCCCGTGCCCCGACCATTAACGGCCGGCAGGAGGCATGGATGCCTTTGAGAGCGCGTAGGTAGATATAGGATGAAGGATGAGGTTAGCGCTCGCTCCGCTCCGGCTGGCAGGCAGCTCACGGGCCATCGGGAGGGCTTGAATGCGCCAGTGCACGCGTCAGGCCCTAGTGGGGTCATGTGTTCGGTCCGAAAGTGGACCAGAGAGGTCTCCGAGTCCGACGGTCCGAGAGACAGACGAGTCTAAGATGAGAGGGGGATGTGCCAGGGACAGGCGAGACAGGCTATCTAGATTGCAATCCGGCTTTTGAGTCGGTCGCTGTTGGCCGATTCCTCGGGCTCGGCTCCTGGTTGGCCGACTTAGCCCCCCCCCTCTAATCAATCATCACTGTAACTGGACCGGCAAAAACGCCACCCAAGGAGCGCGCTCTGAGCTCTGAGCAATCTGAGAGCTCGATCAAAAGGCATACTTATGAGACACGACTCTCACTCTCTTCTAGCATCCTTGTTGTTCCTTTGTCCTCGCTTCTCTTCTACTCGTCTCTCTTCAGCCCGCAACGAACCACGAACCCAACTCATCCTCTCGCTCCACACTCCCTTCCCGCGAACATGACCAAGTCCACCATCGAGTTCGCGCCGATGCCCGACGCCAAGGGCATGTTCGGCGAGTACGGCGGTCAGCTCGTGCCCCCTCACCTCAAGACTGCCATGGACGAGATTGCCTCTGCGGTGAGTTGGGATGCAGCCGCATGATGGACATTCTGAGCAGCGAGGACGCCGCTCATTGTGCGCAGTACGAGACCATCATCAAGCGCAAGGACTTCCAGGACGAGCTCCAGCTCCTGCACCAGACCTATGTCGGCCGCCCATCGCCCATCTTCCACGCCAAGCGCCTCTCCGAGAAGCTTGGTGGCGCTCAGATCCACCTCAAGCGCGAGGACCTCAACCACACTGGCGCGCACAAGATGTGAGTTGGGCATCCGGTTACCTGGAACCAGATAGGAGGCGGAAAAAGATGCCGCTCGGAACGATGGCAGATGCTTGGGGTAGTCGGATAAGCTTAAGCGCACGCCTTACATCGTGTATCTGGCGGCGGAGTATGCCGATGTTCGCAATTCCCGCGGCATCACCGTCGGGGGCCTCGCGGGTCCCCCGTCGTACCGTCCACTGCAGTCATGGTCTACTGGAATGCGCACGGTACCATGCATTGCGCGCTGGTCATGTGCTGGTCATGTGCTGCTGCCCTTGCGATCAATGTCGGAACAGGGGGCTGTACCAGTGGTTTGTGGACATGGAGAAATCATTCGCGAGTCGGAGCCGAGGATGTTTTAACACGACCATGGTCTCGCGATATCGGAGCAGAGGCTGACGAACAGCAACCACTGCCTTGGTGAGGCACTTCTCGCCAAGTTCATGGGGAAGAAGAAGGTCATTGCCGAGACCGGTGCTGGGCAGCACGGTGTCGCCCTCGCAACGGCCTGTGCGCTCGTCGGTATCCCTTGCGACATCTACATGGGTGCCGTCGACGTCGAGAAGGAGTCCCCCAATGTTACCAAGATGCGTATCCTCGGATGCAAGGTCATCTCTGTTACCCGTGGACAGGCAACCCTCAAGGAGGCCGTCGACGAGGCCTTTGAGGAGTACCTCAAGGATCCCGAGAGCATCCTCTACGCCATCGGCTCGGTCGTTGGCCCCTACCCCTGGCCGGTGAGTACAGTTACGAGACGATGCCCCCGCGTCGCAGCCAACAACCGCCGCGAGACCGTCGCGAGCTCTCATTGGAAGAGACGGGGAGGACGGATGCCAGGATGCCGGTCTCATCACTGTCCTTTGTGGTGATGATAGACATTGGCTGCGACATCTATCTGCGCTGCCTTGACCCTGTGGCTGTGGAACCGTGCACTGGCAAGGGCACCGTGGGGCACCGTGTTTTTCCGTGCCGAATCATGGCTTGACTTACTGACACCCTCAGATGATTGTCCGTGACTTCCAGGCCATCATCGGTCGTGAGGCGCGTGAGCAGTTCCAGGCCAGGCACAACAAGCTCCCCGACCACGTCGTAGCCTGCGTTGGCGGTGGCTCGAACGCCATTGGCATGTTCACTGCCTTCCTCGAGGACCCGACTGTTCATCTCGTTGGTGTCGAGCCCGCGGGAGAGGGTGTCGACAAGCCCGGCCGCCACGCTGCGACCCTCACAAAGGGCAAGCCGTCGGCGCTGCACGGCATGAAGTGCTACGTGCTTGAGAATGAGGACGGCACACCGGCGTCAGTCCACTCTATTGCTTCGGGTCTCGACTACCCCGGTATTGGCCCGCAGCACTCGTACCTCAAGGATCTTGGTCGTGTCGACTACGAGTCTGTCGACGACAAGGAGACGCTTGACGCGTTCATGACCCTCTCCCGTGTCGAGGGCATCATCCCCGCGCTTGAGTCGGCCCACGCCGTCGCTTGGGCTATCAAGAACGCCCCCAACCTTCCCAAGGACCAGCACATCCTGGTCAACCTTAGTGGCCGTGGCGACAAGGATGTCGACCACGTCGTTCGTAACTACCCGGAGCTTCTCTAGTTGGCATTGTAGGTCTGAAGTTTTGAACGTCGATGTATAAGTACTGTACGGCAGTGGTGTGACTTCGTTGCGATGTGCTGGTGAACAGACTTGTTCAGTGGTCGTCGAAGGTGGTGCAGCGAATCGGATTCTCGTCGCTCTTAGAAGATGTTGAAAGTCACTATGACTGTCACACGCGATGGTTAGTCCCCATCATCCACGGGCTCAAGTCACCGCGATTGCAACATAAGGCGAACCATTCCACGCTTCCCTCATCACTAACCTCATCACTGCCGTAACGATTGAAATGAACAGACCTCCGTCGTTAACGTCCTACTGGCGTGCAACATGTATGGATCACATGTCGCGTCTAACTTATGTGGACGGACTTATGTATGAGGTGAACCTCACAGCAAACGTAAGCGCAGTCCTAAACTTCAGCTTCCATCGGAAGCGAAACGCACAGGAGGACGTCGTACTTGTAGGGTCTGAACTGGCCTTGACCTGCTCCACCTCGGCAGACCTGACCTGAACCATATCCTCTCGGTCCGAAGCGGGTCCCCACCCTGGGTACTGTGTACAGTATGCATACTCGCCAAAGCCACGGAAGGACCCTCCCCTCTATCCTTGTCATGGTTGCGCAGCCCCTGTCAGGCGGTGCATCCTCAACGGCGTCTCGACCGCGTCCCGTTCCTATTCATCCGTTTTCCGCATTCATGAAACAAACAACCCACCCAGACCCGGGAAACAAGCATCAGCAACCTGGCCTCTTCTGCTTGTCGAGTTGCATCGCCTCTTGCTTCAAGGGATTGTTCCGCAGGCACCCGCTCCAGCGAACTCAAGCGATGAGTATCCGCGGAAAGGAGCACTGAAGACGAACTGCTCCCGAGTCGAGACTCTGGTGCAATTGATGCAACGACTGGACAGCTTTCTGCTTGAGCACTCGACCAAAGAGGTTTAAAGTCCAGTGCCATGTACAATAAGTTCAGCGCACAGCTGCATCTTGTTGTGTTTTTCTCCGCATTATTCGCTTTCCTCCATCATCATTGAATCATGTCGACGTCGAGTAGAGGCCAGGTGTGCTTTCTGAGCGTTGTGCTCTTCCTGGTGACGGGCATCTTCGCCGTGTGCATAATGGGGATAGTGAGCTTTTGGGATTACTGTGAGTCTGCAAGTCTGCGACAGCTGTGCAGCGCTGACGCCACAGCCTACTTCTCGTGGTACAGTTCGTCGCAAGATCTCATGGGCCATACGTTGGGGCAGCAGGGCCTCTCTGCCCTGCTGTCCTGGTCCTTTCTGTTCGCCCTGTATCTCATTGTCAAGTGCGTAAAACCACATTGTCGCCAAGCCCTACTCAACAGCTGACAACCAGCTTGAGCGGCCGCTGCTGTTGCCGCAGCAGGACCTGGGTCAACAGCGTTATGTGCGACCTCATCGCGCTCTCCTTCTTCGCGCTTTATGGCCTTGCCAGCGGGGTGGTCTGCCTCACTGCCGGAGGACTAGGGAGGGAGTCAGGGACCCTTTCGCTCGTGTAAGTGCTAGTCGTCTCTCGAGGTCCAATCTAATGACAGCGCATGCCTGTTCGCCGGTGTATTTGCGGTCATCGTAGCCATCATGGTAAGTCATAATCTAAATACAACCGCGCGTGGCTAATCTCCAGCTGATCGGATGGATCTTCGGCGAGGGATGCGGCGTGAAGCGCCGGTACGGTGGGGGCATGGGCGTGTACAAAAAGTCGCTGCGGACGCTGCGCAAGGAGACGAAGAAGAAGAACGGTGCGGGGATCATGAACGGGATGCCGCAGCAGTACCCAATGTACGCCCGTCCCGGTCAGCCGTACATGTACCCTCAGGGCATGTACCAACAGCCCACGTACCAGCAGGGCATGTACGCGCAGCAGCCTGGCTTCCAGTCTTCGCAGCCCGGCTTCCAGGCTCCGCAGCCCGCCCACCAGCTCGACCCGCAGAACACCTCCAACTCGGCGTCATACTCTACCAAGTCGCTCATCCCGGACGCGTCGACACCCGACAAGGAGATGCCGCCACCCGTCAACACCGTGACCTACCATGTTGACCCTGCGCCTGCACCTCCGGTTAAGGATATGACGCTGCCCAACACGACGACTTACACCATCACCGACTCGGGTGTGCCGATTCGCGGGCCGGCAGACTACAGTGCCCCCTTGTCGAAGCCGTGATCTGGTAATCAAATGGATAATGAACCAATATCATAGATCTCGACTCGTTTTAGCTGCATAGTTAATTAACATAAGTCGCAAGGACGCTCGTCCACGTATGCCTCAAAAGCCGATGATGAGAGAGTCGAGAACGATGTGGTTTCATTGGAGCTAACAGCGTCTGAGAGTGGCACTGTCCCCGCGAGTTGAGAAGTGGGCACCAGTCCTTGTCGCCAGCCTCTGGGAGTCTTGATACCGATTGCCTCGAGCGGCCGGTAAGATACTTCAGGTCGGTTAGGAGAAACAGAAGCCCTGTAAGTAGCTTGCTAACCAGTGCCTCCCGTTAGCAGCCTATCTCATGGACAACAAGTTCTGCCGACGTGTCCACATCAACGGTCTTGCCCCTGTCCCACCGCCGTCCAATCTTCTCATTATTCAAGTTTTGCTACCACTACTTGCGCTCGTATTTGACGGTGGGCCACTCAGCCTCGAACTCGACATTTTCCTCGGGAAGCGCGGCACGCCACTCATTGACGCTCACAAAGCTCACACGTGCCATCGCCTCCTCGAGCGTGGGCGTGGCCGCGCCGCCCTCCTTAAGCGCACCAGCGAGGTGCTTTTCGAACGCGGTGCCATTCTCGTCCCCCGTGTCCCCAAGATCCGCAGCGACGTCCACACCCTCGACGCCGACGTACGTCGCCGTGCCCCCGGCAAGGAGCGTGTTGCGCGCCAGCTCCGTCAGGTGCCAGAACACCTCCCTGTCGCTCAGGCCGTCAGCCGGAGCCTCGGGCGCAGGCCGCGGCGAAAACACGAGCACGAGATCGCGCGCCTCCTCCACTGGCGAGAACGTGATTGTTTTGTATACGGCCCGCGAGCCGGGGGGAACGAGCGCAACGTGGATGACATGGCGAAGAACGCCTTCTCCAGGGTCGATGTGCAGCGTGTTCTCCACGCCGGGTGGGCGGACCCCAAGGTCCACAAAGTCGACAACGGTCGGCGCGAAGGCGACCTCGTTGTGCGCGGTCCACACCGCCGGGCGGCGGATAATCTCGAGGTCGCGGAACGCCCCTTCGAACGGAAACGGAACGACCGGACGATCATACAGGTCCACGACGCGGATACGGTGGGCAATGTCCTCGCGGCAGTCCTCGCGCGCCTGCGACGCAGGGCAGTCTCTAGGACGCTCACCATCGCCGGTGAGGAGCCAGTGATCGAGAGGGTCATTGGGGTCATACGGGAGGAGCGGGAGGCGTGCACCATCGCTCGAAGCAAGGAGCTCGAAGCCGGGTAGAGAGGGCTTGGCAGCATCCATGTCTTTGCCCTTGCCCTTGCCCTTTACCTCGGGGGGCGGGCGCACAATGACGTGCTCAAAGAGCATGTCGTCCACGCGCCCGCGGTAGTGCCGGTTCGTGCCACGGAAGACGAGGAGGGACGCGGGTGGAGAATACTCGAGAATCGCGTCGATCAGTTCGGGGTACGCGTGGTGATCAAACACGGGCTCAGCCATGTCGTGGATGTCCTCTCCGAGCGGAGTGCCGGGCATCGGAGTGCCGGGCGTCGGCGTGGCGTCGGCGTCAAAGTCACGCGGCCTGCGCTCGAGAATGGCCGCCATGCTGGTCTAGCTGCCAGCGCGGCCGGTGGACGGTTGACGGAGCGGGGTGATGATGGAAAGAATGCGTGTCGTACCGTATCTCTCTAGCGATACGGGAACGGAACGGTCAGAATGATATAATGGAGACACGACAGTCGATATCGTAGTCGACCTGGAGCCTCACCCCGGATACCTCTCGGTGTGTGGAGATAAGGACAGTATCTCGATTCTTCGTATCTCTGTCACGCAGTCCACAATGACAAAGTCCACAATGGCAAGTCCGGCGGTGCACTGTGTTCTCCAGCCCGGCCAGGCTGTAATCCGACCGGTACGAGCTGGGCGCTGGACTAGCTGCTTCAACGTGGGTAGGGCGTCGAATCGTGTTCAGTCCTGAGGTGATTGTGTGGTTGGGTAACAATGTATGAACACAAAATGCGGTCCAAAGCCACCATCTGGGGGCGTGCATTATGTGGTCAATGCGTGCTGTTCACCACTGGCTGACACTCCACTCTTGATCCATTCTTGGCTTTGAACAATGAGCAGCTGACCTCGATGACCCTCGATGACTGGCGATGACCACACTTGGGCCGCTTGCCAGCCATTGTACCATTGTTCTGAACCTGTTCTTTGGTTCCACTTGTTGCTTCCGCCGCCATCACAAAACGTCACAGAGCGGCATTCCCCACCAGTTGGTATGCAGTGTATCAGTGCCGCAACGTGTTGGCATCGTGCTCAGCCTCTGGTCGACACGCGACACGAGTGACCATCGTCGATGAGCTAGATGATACAGGCAAGAAAACAGGCAAGATATCGACACAGTTTGGCGTCCCAGGCCCTCTCGGACTACGCGTTCACTCGCATGATCGACCGCATCTCCACGGCCCTAGTGGTGACGCGCTGCAGGTTCTTGGACTACATATCTTCAAGTATCTACAAACAACTACATATCTACAGTCTGCTTGCAATTGTACAGAAATCGTAGCTAGTTTACATACAAAGTGCAATGCCAAACGTCCCAGGCCATTGTCAGAGATGCTCTCGGACCAGGACTTAACCAGGGCTTACAGCTGCTTGTCCCCATAGCTCAAACTTCGAACTCGCAACGCTCGAACTTGCATCGCCAGACGCATCCCTCGCGCCTCTGCGCCCGGACCACGCGTTTGAGAGTGGGACCTCCGGGCCGACTCGGAGATCCGTGCTTCCTGAACCAGATCACTTCTCAGATGTCGATCATGCGCTACGTGACGACCTCAAGACTGACCAAGCAATATCAGTTGAAGCAAGCATCATCGCCTCGACCGTCGACCTCAAACGCATGACCACTCGTCAAAGCTGCAGCCAACACGGGACTGTACAAAAGTCCACCATCAAGTGCCCTAGGGCTCCCACCGTCTGGTGGCAGTTCGAGACTCACAACAAGTAGAAAGCAGCGATGATCAGCTGCGTTGCACAAGTTATCCAGTGTCCTCGAATGCCAGGAGACCAATTTACTGGCGTATCAGCCTGCTTCAAGCTATCAGGTCCTCGTGCCCGTCACGATTGCTCAGAACGTTCCCGTCTCATCCTTAGCTTGAGGTGCGGCTCTGCAGAGCGGACAGGTCGCAGGTCACAAGTCATGCGACTCAGGCACTTGGTCTGTGGACGACGAGGGGTAGTTCCTGGTCGTAGAGACCCACTGGTGTTTGATGCGTTTTCCATCCACCTCCAACTACCCCTGTCATCGGTGCTCACCCCAACATTGCGTTGATAGGCTTTAATTGAACCGTATGGAAGGAGAGTTCCATTCTCAGCCGACCACGAGCGCAGATCTGAACCGTCGTCGCCAAGGTGTCCTCGGCGGTAACATCGTATACGAACTTGACAAAGTTGTAACCGTTGTCCGATCTTGCTAGTCTCATTTGAGGATATGCTGCCCCATCCCGTGCCGGACTGTTCTACAGCACATCGTCCACGGTGAGTCTCACTTGAGACCACTACAGTACGAATGTAAAGCGCAGTGTAGATTCACGGAGCGCACTGCTCGCCCTACCCCCCCGGGGCCCCTTTGCCCAGATCCCAAATCAGCTGCATTGCATGTCCGCACTGGCGGCCCCGTAGTTACACTACAAATTATTTAACTAGTCGCGAAATGATCATCAGTGTTCGGCGGAGAAAGGAGTGTCCATGGGGGTGTCGGGATTCGCAGACGGGTATATAGAATAGAATAGGGGGCGCTATTCGGTATCGGGCACGGGCCGAGGGTGTTTAGAGGAACGCGGCGGTACAGGCGCCGAGAACGAGGGCGGCGGCGCCGGCGAGTGGTGCGACGATGCGGCCTGCCGCGCTCTTCTGCGACTCGTTGGCAAGACCACCAGCTACGGGCTGGGTGGCGGTCGGGCCGGTCGGGAGGCTTGTGGTCTTGGGCTTTGGCGGGACCCAGACAGACTGGTTGCCGATGATGCCAACGTTGTACGCCTTTGTGCTCGCACCGTCCAGCGCCCAGGTCAGGCCATTCAATGCGTGCTGGATGAATGTCTCGTCGTGCCAGACTAGAGGTCAGTGGGGCAATCTTGGCGCGATGTCACGCATATGTACTCACTCTCGCTCGAGTGGCCGAGCGCAGTGTAGAATGAGCGGCCAGTCTTTGGCGCACCCTTCTGCAGAGGCTGCGCGCTCTTCGGGCTCTCCATGTACCACGCAATCGGGTGGGGCTGGCTAGCTGACGGGTCACCATTGGGGTTCTGGAAGCTCGTCTCATCGACGGTCAATACGACGGTTGCGCCAGCGTCCCGCGGGTCCTGGGTGAAGAAGTAAACCTCCTCAGGGTACGTCCACCTGTCTGGCAAATGTGCCGTTGACGGGTGGTTGTTGTCGATGCGCGTGAATGTCGCAGGCTGGAAGTACGGGTGGTAGTTGAAGTAAGCTCCGAGGGCGCCATGGTAGCTTTCGTCGTGGTACAGGCATGCCGAAGCGGCGTGCACGCCCATGAAGTTACCACCAGACTGGAGCCAGCGCTCGAGCGCGCCTTGCTGGTCCCAGTTGAGAACTGCCGTTAACTTCCATTGCGGGGCATTTGCTTGTGGGGTGCGGGATCACTGGTACGGGATCGCGGGATTGGGAAAGTACAGGGGGCAACACCGCAGTAATGGTGAAAACTGGGCGCAACGCGAAAAAATGAAAACGTCGGGACACGGAGCCTTGGGCGCCGCGCCCGATGCACTGGGTCGCGTATGATCACGAGACTTGACCCAAAACAGCCGTCAAACAGCCGCCGCGACGACGCGACATACCGCGACCACCTCGCGACACACTTTTGTGATCTGTGCGCGTCGTATGCATCACGCACAGCGCCCAACGATCGCCCGTCCACGCATCGCGACCCTCGGTGACCACCTCACGCTACTCACCTTCCTCGGTGGTCGAGATGAACATTATGCCGTCGTACGTCTTGAGGGTGTCGTCAACGAACATGTAGGGGTCCCTGGATGTAAGCGCGTGGTCCGATGGGCAGAACATCCGGGTCGGAGCAGGATTCATTGGGTGGCTTCTGAGCTTCTCAGATTGGAGAAGAGTCCTTTTCGGCCGCGTTTGAGTAGCAGCATGCGACCATCAACGCTCGGGCCACCACCTGGACCAGCCGTCTTTTCGAAAGCCAGCCTTTTCATCAGATCCACCACCGTCCGTTCCTGCCACCGTCCCTTTCTCCACCCCACAGCGCGATCACATTCCCTCTCATCAAAAGTCTCCGCGCTCCGAGTGGACCCATAACGTCCGAACTCACTCGGTAAAGTCGAAGCTGAGACCATACGTCTGCTGCTGCTGCTTGAGCACCTCGATGGCGGTGGGGATCGAGTCGTGCCGGAACCCGGCGGTGCGGGTGTATACGAGCACGCGGGGGGTGCCGCCCGTCTCGTACACGGAGACGGGGCGGGGCTCGGCGCGCGCAGGCGCGGCGAGAAGGGCGGCGAGGAGCGGCGTGATGAAGAGCATGGCGAGAGGGGAAGGGAGTGTGGGGGTAGAGAGCGTGGGGGCGGAGGTGCTCGCTGCGTGTCCGGTAGGCGGGTCCGTTAGTCGTGGGTAGCGGTGTCGATGTCCGAAGGGGAAGGCGGGGACGAAACGGGACGGGACTGCAGACGTGCAAGGGAGAGTGGGGGAGAGGGAATAAAGGAGTGACCGACGACAAGAGATGATATACAATTGAAAGAAAAGAGAGTTGTGCACTTGAATATGCATGCACAAATGCTGGTGGTGGTGTTACTGTCCTGTGATGGGGTTGCTCCCCAGAGGCTGCGTGCTAGTTGCCCAGGACAGGACAGGGCAGAGAGCGAGAGAGCGAGGGAGCAAAGGGGGTTTGCGTATTCATTCGGTCGGTCTGGGTCGGTCACTCTCTCTGATCACTCACTTGCCCCGCCTCCGCGCCTCCCCTTTGGCTGCAGCACAACCATGGTTGGAACACTGCAAGCACTGGCCACCTTCCTCTGTTCTTTCACCTCATCTTTCAATTTGCATGCTGGATGCAAAAAGAAAAAAAGGCCGCAGGAAGGCAGACATTGATCATCAGAGGATCAGAGCCAAGAGAGCAAAAGCTGCTCCAAACATGGCAGCCACCCTTGGCGGCAGCCACCACGGGTAGCCACAAAGGCACGCGAGACAGCGGCAGAGTACTACAGTAGAGTACCCCTCTGGCGGTGTCGGCCGTGAGAGCGGGGGTGTTGTCCGCGTAAGAGCTCGGTGCAGGGAAAGAGGACAGGGCTGGGAGGCCCCATGGCAAGCTTAAAAAACCGACAACAAGGTGGTCACGTACAAAGGACAGGGTAAGTCAGAGGACCCCAAGGCGGTGAGCCTGAGAGGCGCGAGGCAGATGGCGAGAGCAAGCATGTCGCTGGATGTCGCCCCCCTGTCGCCCGTGGCTGCAGGAATTCAGGTCTCTCTCTCTCTAGTCGCTCTGATCTCTCGGATCTCTCTGACCACTCTGAGACCTAGCTGAGCCGGCCGAGCCAGGATTCCAGTTTCCAGGGAGGGCAGGGAGTCGCAACGTCGGGTGTATCAGACCGCCCCTTTTCCTCTCTTGCCCTTTCCAATGTCGTCCTCTCGGGACATGCATCGTCTCCGTTGATCCGTTGGGGTACCAAACGAGAACGAGAGCTCCAAAACAGCCACACAAACACGGACTCACATGGCGCCTGGGATCTGCGGCGTTCACTCGCGACACGCCACGGCTCGGAGAACTGAGCAGGCTGGCCACGGCTGAATGGTTCGTGGCTCGGCCGATTCATGGAATGAATAGAGACAGACACGCCAGCCCATCCCAGCACTCCCAGCCCACCTGCCACCATCACTGACGAGAAAGAAGGCCCAGTCGCAAGTCAATGCGCCGAACGCGAGCGCAAGACGCCAACAAAGACAAGAGCGCTGAGAAGGCTAAAATAAAACTGATAGAAAAGAAAACACCTTCTGAGAAGGCGGAAGGTTACCAGGCACGGCACAGTGTTTCGGCCGACTCATGCTCGCTGGGTGTTAGAGTTGGTGGACTCTGACACATGGTGATACCTAAGAAGGCGTCGTGTGCACAACTACTACAGTATGAGTCGCATGCCGTCGAGATCGTACAGAATGGCAGACGGAGCTCTCCGAGGCAAGCTTCGAGGCCGACGTAATCTGGTAGTACATTATGACGCGACCTGCCCCACAGCGGCAGTGCCGGCAGTGCCTTTGCTTTGTGCAATATTCCCTTCGCTTTTTTGACGCGTTCTCCCGGCCCGAGCCGAAGCGCAGTTGGGCCCAGAGACCAATCAAGCTCAAAGTTGTCCCCCGTGCACATACGCCGCCCTTGCGGTTGAAAAAGCTTGAAAACGCGACATTACGCGACAACATCACGCCCGAAGATCAGAAAGCGCGAAGGCGAGGATGCTGGGAGCAGAGGGGGCGGCGCGGACAAACCGTCCTTCTGCTCGCCGAGGACTGCGCACGTCCTCGGCCGCGTGCCGCCTCTCCCATCACCCTCTTTTGCTGATACCGACGCCGGCCGAAGCGGCGCTCAATGAGTGGCCCCGCGGCCCCGACGCCCACGGAGCTGGCTTGCGTGCTGCACCTGATCGCCGTCTCTGCGTGCTTCACATGCTCCTGTCAATCATGGCCCTTGGTCTCACGGTCGTAGCTATGACGCCAGCCCACACCTTGGCAGGGCGTACGACAGGGGGCGCGACCTTCACTGTCCTAGCTTCCCTGCATGTGGCGCTCGCATTCTTCTTTTTTTTTCCCTCCCGTTTTCCATTTTCCTTTCCGCCCTGCATTCTGCGTTCGCTTCCTATCGGCTGTCGGCTTTTCGGTCTGTTTGCGCTTGTTACATAGCTTTCTGATCGGAGAGTCAAGCGGGCTTTGCAACTTGCTGAGCTTGGGGTGCTTTGAGAGTGTGGCTGAGGTCCTTTGGGCTCCTCGATGGCGCTCCTCGATGGCGCTGATCTCCGCTTGGGCCCGCTATGGTCCTGTGGTAGTGGATCGTCACGCTGTCGTTGGTCTGGCCCAGAACAACTGATCAACGAGCCAGAAGCAAGCTAGACAGCAATGATCGGCGCGAGAAGCAGAGTGTCGGCTCCGACGACACAAGGCCACAAGGGCGCGACGCAGATCAGGCTACCCGATGTAACTACAGATCCACAGACAATCTCAAAAAGGAACACGGCCGGTCCGCGTGCGAATCCGAACACTCATTGCCCCGTAGCCGACTTGAACGACTGACCTTGTCATTACTAGTGACACGCTCTACCACTGAGCTAACGGGGCCTGTGTTCTGATGCAGGAGGCATCTATCACCTGCGATAGGGTGCCCGTGGAAGAGAGGCAAGTATGCATGTCTCTAATTTCCGCTGCAACTTTCCCGCAATCCAGCGGCCTGCAAAGTGAAGAGACACACTTCCCATTTTGGATCTTGGGTCGCAAAAGAGAAGATCTGATCCAGCAGTGCGCCCAGGCACACCCCGTACCTGCAGAACCACTAGCGCGCAATCGCGACTGGCCCCCCTGGTGCATGATATGCGTAACGCCATATGCAGATCATGTGATGCGGGCCGACTATGCGGGGCTGGGAGGGGTTGTATGTTATGTGGTTGATGTCAATGTTCCATGTCGACGACGACGACTACAATTGTGGTACTGAAACACCGAGGTTTGATCACCGAGCTGAGATCCATTTTCGGGATTACGAAAACACTGCCCGCCATCCGCTCGTCGTGCGCGCCATCTCGGGGGTGTTGCAACTTGGCCAGCCACGACAGTTGTTGCTGAGGCCCGCTACTTGTCCTCCACGAAAACGAGCCCGAGCCAGTCAGTACCGCTTCCGCATGCCCCGGACGACCACATGCTGTTGTATAACATCTCCATTGACCATCGTGCCAGATGCACACACGTCGTGAATTGGTGACACACACATTCCGGCTCCAATTCCCACAGTGACTTCACGATGTGCTCGTTGCGGGGTATGTGGCGCGCGTCGCGACGAGTCGGCGTCGCTGTACACCGTGTCCGCGTTACCCCGGGACGATGCGGCGTCCACGCGTCCTCTTGTTGCCGCTGGAGTGGAGAGTGCCGCCGCGCATCATGGACATGCTCTCCCGACTCTGGGAGTATCCTACTTCACACAGGACTTGAATTCAGGCGAGCCAGCAACACCTGGGTGCTGTGGTTTGCTTGTGTGCCGAGTCTCATCAGTTCAGGTGCCGTATGGTATGAGAATTGCGAACTCGTGGCGCCACGAATCTCGAGCGGTGAGCTCAGTGCGTGGCTGCGACACATTGTGGCATGTGACAGATGGTGAAAATGAGGAGACTGGAGTCCATGGTCACAAAGGCCACATTGCTCTATCAGCACGTTTGGAAAAGTCGCTGGCGTCTCACCAACCACCCTGGTGTCGTGGCCGCTTGTCTTATGATTCCTGGGAAGTTTGTCAAGTCGGTTCAAGCCGAGGCGTTCGCGTGACACACTCCAGAATATTCGCCCCGGTCCCATACCCTGGTCATCGTTTACTGTCGAATTAGAAAAACACGACGGTGAGAAGGAGAGGAAACTAGGAAACAAGGAGAAAACCGTGGCTAGGTGAAGGGAGAAATGTCTCCACGAGAACCTGTGCTCTCAGAAGGAACGAGCAGCCTTTTTTGACATGGTCACATACATGAGCAGACAGGCCTCAACGCGTTCTTGTCTCGCCACATGGTGAGCAAAACACTCCAAGAACGCACCTCGATATGAAAGAAATCACACTGAGTCATCCGGTGCCGGACAGGGTGACCCACTGAGACCGACCAGCATATACCCGTCTTACACACCAGCCGGCGCGGGCGACACATTGACAACCATGAGAGTAGCCACGACACACTTGGGAGGACACTGTTACTGTAGCGAGTGGCTGTCTCGGCGCCGGGCGGTGTGGCGCCGATTGTGAAGTTGAACATGGTCGGTCCCCAGCCCATACCAGACACCGTCTCCACAGACATCTGGCCGTGACAGCCTCGGAGCATTTTAGAGACTCGTTGTCTGAACGGCAGAGGAACGCGTTGTCGTAACTCCCGCGGAAGCGCACTTCGGAACCTATGCATACGGACATGACAAAAGGAAAACAATAAATAGTAATGCTCCATCTCCTCCTCTACGTCTAGCAGCGATGGTCTAATGAATAGTGGGCAAAGTTGTCGCGATGGTGGTGATGATGCAGTGAGACGAGAACTGGCCGGACGCAAGTCGGAGCCAGAGCTAGAGCCGGGATCCGGTAGGATAAGCCGGAAGGCGACAAGACTAAGGGGCTTAGACAGCACCCAGCGATTTCCGGCTCTGGCGGCCACGCTCGCGGGCGCGACGGGCGGAGCGGAGGAGGCCAATGAGGGCGGTCTTGAGACGGTCGCTGCCCGGTTCGGCGAGGTAAGCGTGGAGTTCCTGGACGAACTTGGTTTTTTCCGCGACGGGCAATATGTTGCCCGGGATGGATTGAAGGGCAGCCGTGGCGAAGCGCTCGGCTTCTGCCGGGGGGACGGATGAGAAGACGGCTCGCAGGATTGTGGGCACCTGGTCAAAACCGTCGTCTGGGAGGCCGCGAACGACGCCGTCCAGCAGGAGCGCAGTGAGGGGCTCGGCGAACTGCGCAAACGCCTGCGGCGTAGGCGCGAGGAGGACGAGAGTGTCAAGGCAGACGAGGATGGTCTGCGGGGATGGGCAGAGGAGGGCGGCAAGAGTGTGGGACACGGCGAGGGAGCAGGACGGGCTTGCTGCCACACGCTGCGGCAATGCCTGGAGGTATGCCAAAAAGCAGTGAACATAGTCGTCCATGACGTCCGAGATCTCGAGAGCGTTCTTAACTTTGAGGAGCTCGGCAAGAGTGGCGGTGACATTCTCGAATGCGCCGATGAGGAGCGCTGCGAGCGCCTCGCCGCCGGGCGCCCGTGCAACGTCCGCAAACTTGGTCGCGACCTTGCCCGTAATCCAGAGATAGGATGCGTAGCCGGTCTGCGCGAAGGAGGAGGAAAGACGCGCGAGGATCGGCTGGACGACAGGTTCGAGTGCCGCTTGCGGGAAGAAGGTGAGTCCGCGACGGAGTATTGAGCCCACGCGCTCAGAAATGTAGTAAATGCGTGCGTAGCGCGCCAACAGAGCGTCTATCACAGAGTACACGCGCGCGGCTGTCGGGTAGCACGACTCGGGAACGGGATCGAGCTTGCGAACAACAGCAAGATAGGCATCGAGCTGCTCGAGCGCGTCCGCCACACGCTGCAGTTCGGGCTTGGGCACCTCCTCTGGGGCGTTCGCCACGCGCTCAATCAGCGCTATCAACGGCTGAGTAAACTGTTGGAGGGCGGCGGCGCCCTCAGTCGCCGGCAGGGATGTGATGACGTGCGCGATTGCCTCGCACACTTCAACCATGTCCGCCTGGTCGAGCTTCTCGCCCACAGACGTCACAAAGGTGTGCAACTGAGGAAGGAAGGGCACGAGGTGGTCTCGGCAGTCCTGGCACATGTATTTCATTGCCTGGGCCGCCGCGGCAGACACTTCGTCCTCGGCCATGTCGAACCCGCTCGAGATGTACTGGAGCTGGAATGCGAGGTTTTGTGGGTGGCGGTCTATCCACTGGGTGTAGCGCGAAATGACGAGGATGGCAGCGTAGCGAATGCGCGGGTGGTCCGGCAGGCGCGGGAGGAGCTCCATGATGTGTGGCATGACCTCATCATCGTTCGGGTCGACTTCTGCGCCCATGCTGCGCATAGAGAACAGTGGGGCCTCGATCTCCTGCCACGAGGGAGACGGCTTGCTCATCGCTGCCACAACCATGTCGTACGAACGGCGGAGACACGCTGGTGCGCCGAGCACCTGACAGCAATCCTTGAGTGTGTCGCCCATACGGTGGCGGAAAGTGCGGAACTCATCGCGTTCTGCGGGCGACTGCTGCTCGTTGTCGCCGGGGAAGTGGAGATGCCCGATGATGGTGGTCTGGAGCCGGGCGTAGATTTCAAGATACGGCGCAAAGTTTTCGTTCTGCTGCAGCCCACCACTGCGACTAAGAATGTCGGAGAGGATGTACCAAAACTGGAAGGTGATAGGGACAATGTCGAGGTCGTCATACGCGGTACACGCCATGATAGCCTCAACAAGCGGGAAGGCCTCGGCGGGGTGCATGCGAATGATGTCGCCGTAGCACTCGCCCGCCTCGCACAGGATGCGGCAGTACCCGCGTATCCTGTCTGCGTCGTCTGTGTGCTGGTCGAGCTTTGGCCGCAGCGCTATCACCCGCGGCATTATCTGCTGCACGACGTCCATGTTGTCGTGCACCTCCTGTGTCTCGTGAATAAGGTCGCATATGACGTCTACCGCCGCGTCGAACAGCGGGTCGGACTCGAGCGCGCTGAACATTGCCGGGAAGAGCGGGCTCGCCACCACCGCGGATACCGGAAACTCGCCTGCTCGCAACCAGCTGCGCAGCGTCTCGAAGATTTCCGTCTGAATCGGGATCGTGAGGCCTGGAATTAGTGATGTAGGCAAGTCACACCCACCGTCAGCCTGGATGTACATGCTCAGCACCTCAATAATATGCGGTGCGGAGCCGGTGATGAGGTCGTCGAACACACTCGCATCGAGCTGGGCGTCAGTGGCATGTCATAAACAACGCCTTACAGTCACTGGTAAGCGCGGGTTGAGCGACTCCTCAGCAAGAGATCCAAGGAAGCGGAGCAAAACAACGACAGTAGCCGGCTCCTTCCCAAACCGCTCAATCATGCTCTGCACGACATTGTTCCACTCCGGCATTTGGAGCGCGAGGTCCGCCAGGGCGAGACAGAGCTGGGTGAGGACGGCGCGCGAGCCGGCCGGCGCGCCCGGCGCAGTCAGCGGCGCAAGCACGCTAAGCAGAGAATCACGCAGTGCCGGCAATGCATCGCGCGGCAGCTGGGTCAGGTCGTAGAGAATCTGCCGTTAGAGACACTACGCACCGCGAGCACGTACCTTTGCACGGAGCGTCTGTGCTGAGAAGAGGCGGCCTTCGAGCGGTGCGGCAGAGGAGGTAAGCAGCGTGTGGCATGTTGTCCATGCCTCGGGCTATATGGGGTTAGCATGAACTCGGAAATGTCTCCTATATGTCATCCCATCTCGCTCTTCGATCTGCATCTCCGATCTCGATTGTAATACTCACACTGTGCTGAAACTCCTCGAGCCACTCGTTCGCCTTCTTCTTCGCGTCCGCGTTCGGATCGTGGTACAGCGCCTGCAGCGCCGCGAGCACCGTCTCGGTCTCTGCGGTGGACATGGGGGAAGTGGTGTTGGAAGGAGGGTTGGTTGTTTATTGTTGTTATGATTTGTTGACGCTTGACGAGCACGAGCGGCTTGGGCTTGCAGAGCTGGTCGACAGACTTCGACATCCAAGCACCTAGCACAAAGAAGAAGGCCGCATTCAACCTGCTTCCGCTTTCCGCATCCGGATCCGAGCCGCCGTAGCGCGAGATCCGCGTGTCCGGCAATAGCTCGGCGATGCCGAACATGTGGCAAAAGCAGTGTCAATTATGTAAGACCCAACTTCGGGAGAATGCGGGGCTGGGATCAAGGAACATGGTTTGTTGGTGCCCATCGCGAAATGTCGATCCCTCCCGCTCTAGCTTCGTTCCTCGATCCCTCAGCTACTAGCCCTGCCCGTATTGCGGCATCACATCACACCCCACAGGGCCCACAGCACGTGCTGCTTTGCATGCGGGGCACGGGGAACCGTCGTGAGGCCGTGAGGAATGAGACGATAACGGCACGAGCTAGGGTGTTCGGGGAAATGTTGTGAATGGCGGGCACCATAGCAGCGCGTAAATCAGGTTGGTGGAGCAAGTTGTTTTGTGAGCGGGCGCCGTAATTCATTGACACGAGAGCAGTAATGGCGAATTGGCGAGGTAGCCCGGGTGGCAGACGGGAGATCGAGGATTGAGGATACATCATAAAGGACGGAGACGGGGAAGGTTTCTCCGAGGATCTGGGCTGTATGCTGTTGCCGCCGGAGCATCGCGGGGCCGCGGAGGAGTGCCACGGCGACCCTGTGCGTGGCGATCATGGCGAGTGGGCGATGTGGCGCGGCCTTGACAATGACGGACCCCCAAGTCACAATATAGGGGAGACAACGGGTCCATGCATTCTGGCCTCTGGACCGAGCAACCGGAAACGAGCGACGCGTCGCCGCGTCACGATCTCACAATGCAACGTGCGATCGCGTCCTTGACTACTCGCAGCTACTCGACTGCGTACTGACATGCCTACGCAACCGAACCGTCACGTACCGTCGTGGGAATACCCACGTTGCCGCATCTCAATTGCCAAAGTTTCCACTACGAGGAATGGTCGTCTTGACGATGCAGTGGTCAACGTTTGTGGACGCGCGTCATGGTGCCACTTACAGCTGGCACGGGCGCCTATGACCCTGTTACTCGGTGTTCAGTGCACAAGCGCACAGGTGTGCAAGAACTGTCAGTCAACAGCGTCCAACTCTCCCAATGGCCGGATTACCGGATGGAACATGTCGGACTTGAGGGTTCAAGCTTCAGATATGCGAGTCGTTGATCGTTGAGCGGTCCTTGATTGACGGGAAGATGGTGACTCACTCAGTTCATCAGTTTAGCAGCCTCCCGTCGAAACTGATATGATCCTGTGGTGCAACACACGGAGGTTGTCACAGACCCATACATACCCTTAACGCCACTCTGGGCCCAACTCTGCAGCTCCGCGCACACCGGGGCCACCGCCAGGCGACAGGTGTGAGATATAGATCGCGATCAGCGATGTGGCCTTCTCGATCTGTGATTCCGGGTCGGCACAGGGATATACTGCCTTCCTGTTGATATCCGATATCAGCAGGGACCTTGCACCATACCCTTTGTTCCTCGTGCTGAAGCAAGAGTGGGAGCGAGCCAGAGGAAGGTTTCGCCTGAAGGGTTTTCGTAGGCGAGTGGCTTCTCGCTCCTCGCCAGCCTCGGGCCGGCCGTATCGGTGGCCGGGATAACGGGATAACGGGCTTACACCGGCATGACCCGCTGTGTACATTGTGTTCCAAACTACGCACAGATTCCGGGAACCTCGGACATGCCACAGGCGGGCAATCGACCCCGTCCGTAGCACCGTAGTCCGGAAAGGGCACTCGGACGTCGGACCGCTCTGCTCTTCCTGGCTGTTGACAGCGGCGTAACACCGAAAGCGTAGCAATGGAGAGATGCATTCGGAATGCGGGGGATAGCGGTGCAATTCACAACATTATGAGAAGAGCGACGGTTAGCGACGGCGATCTCTCAATCAGGTCTAGACACTGTGTAGCTCTGTTGATCTGTTGATTGTCACAGGAAGGGTATTGCCCTCAAAGGGTTGTTTGTCACTTGGGCTCAGCGGGCCCCGTCTTGTAGTGCTCCCTGCTCGCCCTGCTCCCCTTCTCCGTTCACGCCGTTCAAGTCTCCGGTCCGTCACAGGCTCACAAGCTTAAGCCGCCGTGCACCGTGCCCATGTACCCAGCATGCCTAGCTCTCTCGATCTCTCATGTCTCATGATCTCATGATCCCATGATCCGAGGATCGCCACGGCCCACGATCTACGCTGCGATCGACACCTGTATGCTTGGGCTAATTCTAACCCCACTGTACCACAGAGCTATGCGAACCAACCATTCTGCACTCAGGCCACTCATCGTCAGTCGTGTCATGTGTCTCCTATTCAGAAAGCATGCCCTTCGCAACTCTGCAGTTAGCGCCGCAGAGCAGTTCTTGGCACAATATCCCAGATCTTTGTTTGTCCCCAGAGGCCCCACAGTCGCTCCATGGTCCCTCGTGCCTCGAGCACAGCGCATAGAGCTTTGCCTTTTGGGACAAGAGTGACAAGAATTATCATACCTCTCGGAGAAGATACTCGCCTCGGCACTTTGTGCAGTGCCTCCTTTGAGCGCTGATCAAGGATTCGAGGATCGCCTTGAGGGAAGGATTGCCTTGGTTCGGGTGCTGGCCGTGCTGGGATCTTGTCGATATATCCTGGCGCGGCCTGGCGCCTGAGTGTGACTCCGTTTACGCCCTGGTCTGCCGCTGTGCTCCAAGACCAGTCCGTGGCGCGGTGGCCCCTCTCCGCCTCCGCTGCCGTCGAATGGCGGTTGACTCGGCTCCGCTACAGACCTACTTGAATGCCTGCTATGGTAACGATGTCATGCTGTAGTCATCGCGTCGTGCCATTCCTCTGTTCCCCCGCCTAATCGCCACCGGACCATTATCGTCGAAACTCACACTCCACAGTGGCTCCACTGTGGCATGGCAACATAGAGTTTTGCACACGTTTTCGCGTTAGTGCATTATCCCAACTCCCAGATTAGTCACGGCGCCCCGCCTTTGCTGGCTAATAATACGATCAACCAGCCTGGAGAGCTGGAGAGGACTTAGGAATCGAAAGGACCTCTGGTCTGGCCGGTCTGGTCCCATCTTCTGCTTTGCTTCCTCGGCGCCCTTGCCCCTTCTTCGATGTTGATTTTTTTTTTTTTCTGCTCGCCTACTGCAGCCCAATTTTGAATTTTTCCTCTTCCTTTTCCCCCGTTCCTCTGCTCCTTTTCCCTTTGCTCCGTATCGGCCGTGGCTTGAGACTGTACATGTGCTCCTTTGATCCTGGCCGCTAGGCGGTTAGCCTCCTTTGACCCTCGCCCCTGTGCTGTGCCCCCGCGCGCGCCGCACGGCCACGCAAACAAACCACTGCCAACTTTTTTTGCTGCTTTTTTTTTTTTTCCCCACTTGCCCCCCCCCCCTTGCCCCTCTCTTCCCGCCCGCCCGTTCATTTTTCCCCATATTGTTGTTCAGAGGTCTGGTCATCATCATCCCCGTACTCCCCACCATCATCCATCATCTGCTCCACACTTTCACTCCACATCCCCCATCTCCCCCACCCATCTCCCCTCTCATCCTCTCTCTTCTCCACCCATCCATCCATCCTTGGCGCTATCAACAACAAACAACAAACAACAACGCCCCGTGCCCTTCACTGCCATCCACCCACGTTCTCCAATCTACCCATCGTACCCCCCCACCCCGATCCCATCCCGTGAATCCCCTATCGCAACCTCAACCCCTTCCTCATCGCACTACGCACTTCCTTCGCAATCAACTCGCCGTTCCGTGGTTGCCATCCATCCCCATCTCCAGTCGTGCTTATCTCTCACAACCGCACACCACCTCTTACTCTCGCGGCACAACCAGCCTTCGGTCTCCGCCGTAGAAACATTCTGGGCCACGCCATCGCTTTTGGCCACCATTGCCCCGTGGGACTCGCATCCCTGAGTAGTACTGGATTTTTTTGTTTTGTGCACGGCACAGACAAAGCACTTTAGTTGCCATTCATCTTCTAAGCGCTTCTTAGAGTGATTCCCATCTCAACTTCATTCATCCATCCAATCAATCATCCATCCACCCCTGCAATGTCTCAACAACACACCCCCACCGCAGAGGGGTCCGAAAACCCGCTCGCCGCGCTACCCACCCCCGTTCCCGACCCCATTACTGGCCGCCTGGACCCCAACGACCCCGCAGTCAAGGCACTAACCGATGCCGCCCTCAACATGGACAAGAGCAAGATCCCGCGGCCATACAAGTGTCCGCTGTGTGATCGCGCGTTCTACCGTCTGGAGCATCAGGTGAGTGTTGCCATGTTTTCCCCCACTATCCCCATAGTGGCTTCCCCCGGCCCCCGGATCACATTCAGCAAGGTTACTAATCATCCAGACTCGCCATATCCGGACCCACACCGGTGAAAAGCCCCACGCCTGCACGCATCCCGGCTGCGACAAGCGCTTCTCTCGCTCGGACGAGTTGACACGCCACGCACGCATCCACCTCCCGCCTGCGACCAACGAGAACGGCGCCAAGGGCAAGCCGCGGCATGACGAGGACAAGGTGAGTGGGAAGCGAGACGCAACGCTGCCAATGATACTGATTCTGCAGGAGATGGACCAGGACCGCCGAGCCGGCCACCTTCCCCATCTCGGACCCTCGTATGGTATGGACTTTGACCGCCACGACTATGCCAACCCGTACCTTCCCCCGCTTCCAATGGGGAACGGCTCGGGTGGTATGAATGACATCTCTGCCCTTGCGGCCGCTGCATCCGATCAGCTTTATGAGCTTGAGCGGCATGAGGCGTTCCGCCGCGCAGAGTACGAGCTTCGCCACCGCCAGATTGCGGCGGGTGCGGGCCGCAAGAGCAATGGCGGGTCCCCAGGGCCCTCCGGCCCCGCAGGAGGCTCCGGTGCAGGTACGCCCGCCGCCTACGGCTTCTCTGGCGAGCGTGACCGTTTCTCGCAAGGCGCCCCCGCGCCCGGCGGTGGACAAGTTGTCTTCCCCGTGTCGGCACCGCAGCCTGCTACGGCCAATCACCCCGCAGTTCCGGCTGGCACCCTTGCCGACCCTACTTACCTCGTCCCTCCCTCGTGCTGCCACGAGGAATGCCACAAGAGCTACCGTAAGCGCCTAAAGGTGGCTCGCCAGACCGCGGCCTGCCCGAACTGCCTCACCGGTGCGCATGGCGGTCCTGGTGGCAACGGTCACGTTGGCGGCGCTGGGCACGGCGCAGGACCTCAGGATGGCGGCCATCACTCAAGCAACTCGAGCACACCCAAGGATCGTTCGAATGCTTCGGCTGAGGACCTCACCAAGCTTGGCGGCGGCGGTCCGGGTCACACTGCCAACAGCGCGTACCATCTCCACCACGCCAACCTCCAGCAACAGCTCGCTCGCTTGCAGCAGCAGCACAACATGGGCGTTGGAAAGAGCCGCGACCGTAAGGCGCTTCACCATCAGCTCAACCCTTACCCTGTCAATATGCACAGCCATCGCTCGACCCACGCTTCGCTTGCGCCGTCGGCTGATGTGTCCCGTGCGGCGAGCCCCGAGTCTTCAGACGACTCTGACACTGAGATGCGGAGTCACCTGCCGCCCAACGCCGAGTTCCCGCACACAAGTCCCGTACTTCTCGGAATACGTGGTATGAGCCTATTCCCGGGTCGCAATGCGGCCACTGCGCCCGTGTCCGCAGTCGCCTCGCCCGTGGGATCGCGCGCAGCGAGCCCTGTGGAAGGCCACAGCGCGTCGTCTGGCAAGCATGGTCACGGCACGCACGTCACTCGTGATGCTAAACACCGCTCGCACCCGTACAGTCACCACTCTGTTCACGGCCATCACGGCCACCACGGGCTTTCCCTACCTAGCTCGCCTCACGTGCACCCCACCAAGTCGCGCATGTCGCCGCCGAAGTTCCCCGAGCAGCACAAGTCGGTTGAGGAAATTCTCAACTCGTCGGCCATCCCCCCGCCTCCCCCGCATTCGGACCGCACGCTGCCGCCGCCCCACACCTCGGCTTCCTTCTCGTCGGGACCGTCTGTGGGCTACTCGCTCGGCTCGGCACATGCCAGCCCTGTGGGATCGCGGTCCTCGTCGCCAGTGCACTCCACCCCGCACCAGCACCAGCACCAGCACTCGCAGCTCGCTCACTCTGTGCGCGCAGCATTCGGCATGACTCCCATGTTCCGCGGCTCGGACACGCCGTCGACTGCTACAACCAACCCGTCACCAAAGAGCGCCGCCCACGCGTCTTCGCCGCCAACGCGCCTTCCCCCGCTCGGCCTCGGCAACCCTGACGTCAAGCCGAGCCTGCCAAGCTTCTCGCGGGGCCCGAGTCCGGTGCACCTAATGGAGCTCGATGGCCAGGCCTAGATGGCGTAATCGATGCAGCCGAAGTGAAGCGACGGCAATGGACAGTTCGATTGGCAGCAACACGGCTCTTTGAGCGCAGACACACTGATACATAGATATGCTTGGAGTATTCCGGCCATGGATATAGATGCGATATGATAATATGACCCCTCCGAGCGGAGCGCCGTGGAGATGACTTGGAGACCAGGATGAAGGTGCGGAGTTCAGAGGTGTCCGCACCGTGCGGAGGCGCGGAGCCGGAGCGCCGAGTGACAGTCGCGGGTGTGGCGCAGGGAGGCATCGATTGCCCCGCAATGGATAAGGTGACACAAGCTGTGCGGAGCCAGGGATGCAGGGACGAGCACGCACAAGGGGGTGCTTGTGCGGGACGAACAATAGTTCACGGCCAAGGAACGTGGACCGAGAGCGCATGGGCGTATGGACCGGCACTTGCGTAGTTGCCGCTCGCCACTCGTGTCCGTGCATCTCGCAAGATCACAAAGTCCACAATCACCATCTCATCAGGAGATGTGCAAGAGATGCAATCAGGATATCGACTCGAGTCGACGCCTGGTGGCGGGTACTACGGCTGGGCGGTTGGCGTGGCCTCGGCCCTCTGGTCCTCGTAATAAGTGTCACTCCCTGGCGCAATAGTGTCTAGGCAAGTTCCGCATTCCACGCGCCCTCACGTCCACGCGTCCCCGGCGTTGCTGGTGCCAAGGAGGGCCCCAATCACGCCCGGATTACGCTCCCTCTACACGATGCCGCTACGGGATTGCGGGGAACTGACGGCGGCGTCGGTGACTTGGCAGGGAGATATCCCGGCCAATCTGTGTTTTTAGTTGGGACAGGGGACGGGGAAGAGTCGGGACCCCAGTCCAGACTTGCACGTCCTCTGAGCGACCATCAGTGATGCTTACAAACACGTGGACATCCCTCGGTGCCAGCGGTGCCGCGGTTCCTCGTCACTACTGCACTACTCATGTTGTCGCTATCTCGGGACGGGCCGCACTGGAGCTCCGTGGCCCCACACACGATAAGGATAAGTCGCGGGGATAGAGCGGGCCCCTGTGCTGGGCACGGTGGGGTCCTTGGTCTGAGAGTCACGTCGGCCGTCAAGCTGAGCCTATGTCTCGGTCGGGACTCCGAGGTTTTGAGAGAGAGTTTGAAGAGTCCGTCGACATGGAGTTGCAAGTCGTGATCTGTGAGGCGAGCATGGGCGCGCACAAAATACCATCACCACGTGTCTTGCGTCACCGTTCCAGCTGCAGCCAGCCGTCAGTGATCAGTGGCTCCCCGCGGGGTATGCCCCCGTTGCACCACATCAATGGGTTCCTCGCAGCCGTATTCTACTTGCGACGCGTAGCGGACGAACAGGGAGGCATCAGTCAACGGTCGCGCGGTATTGTGCACTCGTGGATGCTCCAGTCGCTGATCGCCGAGACTTGCCACAGTGCCACAATGTGTGCCACCGCCAGCGGACACTCCGCATCTCGGTGATGGCCGATACTGTGACCGGCACACGCCAAGCGGAATGGATGCCCACCGTCCACCGCGTAGGATCGATGACAACAACTCGCATTCCTCTCTCCACATCATAACCGCCCGACTTGCCCCAAGCTCCTCCCCATCTACATCTCCATCATGGCCAAGCCCCGCACCTCGCTCTTCCTCGCATACTGCCCGGACCGCATCGGCCCCGCGGTCGTCGAGACGCGCCTCCGCGTCCGCGCCCAACACTTTGCAGAGTTCAAGGTCGACCAGCAGGCCGGGCGCGCCGGTGAGTGATGGCGCAATCAACTTGTGATTCCTGGAATCTCGATACTGACAGCAGAATTCGGCCGTGCAATCCTCCCCCCGCCTGACTCGCCCCTCCGCACCGCCTCCTGGCCTGCAGGCGTGCAGCCCATGGGCGGCTCGGTGCTTCTGCTGCGCTACCCGAACCTCGAGGACGCATGGGCGCGCGTAAAGGGCGATGTGTACTGGACTGCGGGAGTGTGGGACCCGGCCCGTGTGGTGGTCGAGGAGTTCTGTGATCCCCCGTCGGCGGGGAGTGTGCCCGGTGTTGATGCGGAGAACATTGGGGGCACCGGAAAGGTTAACTAGGGGAACGGGTGTAGATATGCACAGTCAGAGAAGCAAGCTAACTACTGGATAAAAACGACGAGAGCAGTGCTGGAATAACTAGAGTGCAACGCGTAGAGTGTCAGTACGAGGGTGCAGCGGACGAGGGACGGGCCACAAGTCACGCGCGGCTGTGTTCCGGACTCCACCATCCGGACCTGGAGATAACGTCGTTTTCACTTATCATTCCCCGCGCGTCGTCATCTCAGCCTGTGACAAGCGGCGGGGCACCTACAGAGTAGGGGCTCGGCGGGGTGCGGTCCGGGGTGTGGGCGTACCGCGCTCGAACAAATGCAGCACACGAGCCAGACGAGACGGCGGAGCAGAGCAGAAATGAACGGACGATGAGCCCAGACTCTTGACCTCCGGGGATACAATTGGCCTCACATCATAGCCCACACCACAATTTCTCAGCGTCCTCGGTCCTTGGGCAGGTACAATACATGTACGCTGAGTTTATGGCGCTGGTGCCCAGGCTCATAGTGCCTCAGCCGAGGGTTTCCTGTGTTCTAGAGCCTCGCCCGGGGCTACTCCGGATATCGGTTCGCCCGCCAGCGATCAGGGGCTGGGCCCGAATTTTTTCCGCCAAGCCAAAAACAACAGTTGATGACAAACGCGCAGGCTGAGTCGGGACGGGACTGGGCATGATGCTGACGGCATGTCTGCAATGCCATGCTGCGACTTGCCCCACTGCGTGCGCCAACCCAAGATGAGAAGCACCAGCTGTGTCCACTCTTGTAGTCGAGGGCGGAAATGTAAGCTCCGGAGGCTGATTGCCGAGGTCAACTTCCGCGTTATCTCCCTCGATTTGCGAGTATCTAGCCGGAGCTGAGAATTTGTTGACATTACCTTCTGCCTTGGCCTTCGCTTGAGGCTTGGCGACTGGGCGATTGGGATTCTCGCGTTGCGTCAGGGTTCGTGTTCTGTGCCAGCGGCTCCCGTGGGTCCTCCGCAAGGTCAGTCGCGTCAGTGTTAATCCCCTATCAGCAATAGTCGGCTCTCTGGTCCTCTCATAGTACAATGTATTCATTACCTCAATCCTGGGTAAACAACGAATATAGCTAGTACACGCGGCGTGCACGGCGTGCCGCCGCAGCCAGGACACGATGCGAGTGACGATCCCGACCAATCCTATCTGCTCAGCTGCTCTGGCTCACATGGCAACGGTATAGCTGCCGTCTGGCGTGAACGCGCCGTCTGGCGGTGCCATCCAACCATCATTTGTGCCCTGCAACGCAATGCCCAGCCATTCGTCAAACTGCGCTTGGCTGAGCGCGTCACCAGTGAGCTGCCCGCCTCGTCCAGATTCCGTCCGGCGCGGCAGTGCGCGCAGCATGGGAACTTCGACTGTGCTTGGTCCTATGTTCTCGTCCCCAGGCAGGCCGGGGATCGCGATGCGGCACGCACGCGCAAATTCGAGCAGCAGCTCGGCTGAACGGTTACCGGCTGGGCGCTGCTTTGTCAGTGGTTGATCTCAGGCGCTATCAGTATATTGACTCACACGTTGGCCAAGCTTCCTCAGCACAAGGATACTGGCGCACAAACCCTGAAGGGCGACCTGGAGGACATTGTCGCTGCCAGGCATAGACCCGGAGCGCACATGTAAGATGACACCGATCAGACCCGCACCAGCCTGTGTGAGTTGAGAAATCGCATGGGCACCAAAGTAGTCGAGGCGCGCCTGTGTGTCGATAATCGAGTAGGTGCCGATGATGCCCAGTGCGGACTGTGTGATCTGCTGAAGGAGCGCCTGCTCCTCGGCGCCGCCGCTACCGCCGACCTCGGACGAGCCAAGGAGTTCTGTGAAGCGATGGCGCGCAGAGAGTAGGCGGATAAACTGCTGAAGGGTGAAGACACGCGTGCGCTGGAAGAAGCGGACACTGTCAGAATCGGAAACTGTTGAAGGCGAGAAGGACCAGTCGCCAACAAGCCCGTCGGTAACGTGGGGAAGGAGCTCGAGCTCGTCTTCCACGCGGAAGACACGGGGAGTAACACTCGAGACAAGGCTGATAAATGAGGGGTTTGTGCTGTCGTGATCGCGCACCAATCGGTTTACCCGACGGATGGTGCGCTCGAGAATCATGTGCAACCGGACACCTGCGACGAAGCCAGCCATCACGCTCGGCCTGTCTGGCGGCTGCGTGCCGATGCCCTTGTCCACTGAGATGTATACGTCGTCGACTGCTGCTGGCTCCTCCAGCTCTATGTCCTGCAGGCGCAGCATCGACGGCCGGCCATAAGTACAGCTCGCCTGGACAGTCTGGCAGTAGAGCGCCCAAAGCGTGCGCTTCTGCTCCTCGAGCTCGACGGCGGTAAAGTGGTACTCGTCCTTGCGGCGGTGAAGACCCATGTCGAATGCGATGCTCACAGCCTGGCTAAGGAACCACCAGAGCTGGTTGGTTCTTGCGGTGCCCTCCTGTACAACCGAGAGGTTGAAGAGGGCCTGCACGAGGTAGAGGTCTGCGCGCTCGGCAGCCGCCGCTGCCGTCACGTCCTTTGCCAGGGCGATGAGATCAAATGCGAGCGTGCTGTTGTTCGCTGTCGTTGCGCGGAGTCGCGGATCTGGCGTGTAACGGCACGAGAGCGAGCATATGGAGAGCACCAGCGCGACAAACGACGGGTTCTTACGGTGATCGGACGAGACGTACGACTGCATGAACGTTGGCGCGTGAAGAATGGGCCACACTTTGGTCAGAAGGAAACAATCCGTCAGGACTCACAGAGATGACTGATGGTAAAGTAGGCGCGCACCAACGCGTCAAGGAGGTCCGGGGGGATGACATTGGTCACACGCTCCCACAGGAAATCGTCGGTTGCACTAGAAGGGGAAACAGCGTTTGCAACGCCGGCAGCGGATGGGGTGAACTGGTCCATAGGGGCGTTCTCGACGTCAACGCCGATTGCATTTGAAAGCGACATCCACTGGTCGTTAAGCGCATTGCCGTTGTCATCTGTCGGGCCGTTCCATCCGGCGCCGTTAACCTTGAGTCGCTCGAGAAGCGGCATTCCAGAAGAAGGTCCGAGCCACTTCGTTTGCCCTTCAGAATCGCTTGAAAGTCAGCAGTTGGCCTATGAGAAGAAGCCATGGCGCCACACGGCGGGGCTACGCACCGGTACAAAAGATCCTGCCCTTTGGTCGTCGAGATCGGGCTTTTCGCATTGACGGCGGGATTGTAGTTCTGGGCCACAGCGTTGGGGTCGTACATGGTCTGCTGGAGCTGCGGATTGACTCCCATGTCGGGCATCTGTTGGGACGGGCCAGGCGCTCCAAAATTATCAAATACAATGGAGGGAACATAGTTGTTGTCCGTGTTGCGAGGAGTGGGTCCTGAGGGAGCTTGCGGCATCTGGTTTTGCACGGGGCCCGGTGTCGGCGCAATGGCAGATGCGGGTGTTCCGACGCCGCCATCAACGGGAGTGCCAGCGTTGCTGGCCGATGCTGCCCATTGCTGCTGCTGCTGCTGTTTGCTCGCGGTTGCATTTGCGGTCGCCGCAGCCGCGGCAGCTGCTGCGTCGTTGTCGGAAGAGGGCGAAGCGTCGGAGCCGGGGGCAATGGAGGCGGCTACACGAATCTGGTCCAGTTCACGGCGCGAGAGAGACAGCGCCGCAGATGAACCACCGGTGGAGATGCTCGCAAGCAGGCTTTCCAAGTTTCGCAAACGGCTCTCGACGTCGCGGTTGCGGGGCCTGTCGTCAATGTGCTGAACGTGTCTAAGTAGGGAGAACATACTTTGGTCGTGGGCCGCGCTTAAGCACCGGTGCATCGTGCGTACACGTTACACCGGCCTCTGCGCAGTTGCGACACGGCACCTGCTGGTCTGTATGTTAGTTTGCATCACGACTGTTGGAGCGTACCGCATCGAGCCTTGCGTTTACGACCTGTCGGCGTTAGCAAAGAGTTGCTCTTTTTTTTCTCGTCATTTTTCTTCCTCCCATCGCGGTGCTTGCTTGGCGGCTCTGTGCATGATCGCGGCGCACAGGCACGACAATCTGTCCAGGCCGTTCCAACATCGCTGACTCACATCTGTCACACGCGCGGGGAACCCAGCTGCGCGGAGCCTTGCCACTGGAGGGCTCCTGGCTGGCGCTCTCAGTGGAGAAAGGCTTGACGTCGGGCATAGTGGATAGTGCCGGTGGGCCACGGGTCGAGCAGGCCGGCGCTGGAGATAGCAAGGAGCGGGGCGGGGCGTGGAGTGGCGGCGACAGCAGCGACGAAGGGGGTCAGTGGACGGTGGACGGCGGATTGGTGGGTGTGAGGAAATATTTGATGGATGATTGATGATTGAGTGCGAGATGGTGGTGAGAAGAGGATGGATGATGACGAGCAGAGGTGGTGGTGATTGAGTGGATGGCGAGCAAGGCGACGACGACGACAACCGGAAACCGAGGTGATTTGTGTGTGGGGGGGGGGGGAAGGGAGGGGAGGGAAGAAGCAAAGCGACCGACCTGAACGGGGAAACACCGGGTAAGCCTATGAGAGAAGGAGAAGGTAGGCGGAAAGGCAGAAGAGCAGAGGAAGACGGGGAAAAGGGGGAGGAAGAGACCCAGGAGAGCCAAACAGGTCAGATTTGGTTGGGTGCCCCAGTCGCTGCAGAAAAAGAGATGACTGGCGGTGACGCACAGGACGGAGGGGGGAAGACAGACTATGAGGAAAGGGGGGCGGGGGGGGGGGAGGGATGGTAGGAAGACCCGAAAGGAGAGGGGGGGGACAAGCGAAGCGGAGTGTGCAGGGAAGAACAGCGAGGGTGGAGGGTGGATGACGAGGGAGGGAGGGAGGGAGACTCCTGGGGCGGGCGAGGAGAGGAAAAAGTGGAGGGAAGCAAGACACTTTGGCATGCTACCCCAGCATTTCAACGCCAGTGGTGGTAGCGAGATCAGCGAGGAGGAGAGTGAGTGAGTGAGTGAGTGGGGCCACCGTGCCAACAGAGATAATGGAGATTTATGATATCGAGCCACCGTTCCCCGTACGGGCATTCTCAACAAGGACGCGGAGATGTGCTACGCGCTCACAGCCCCGCGTCCAATTGACATCTGATCACGAAGCGCGAAGCACATTGCATGCATAAAGTCGGAGAGCACAAGACGCGCCAAGGGCCAAGATCCTCAATCTCACGGCCAGCCCCGCAGGCACAGTCGAAGAGTCGACATCTCGCGGCACACCCGCCCCCGCCTGCCTCGCGTTGCAAGCAGACTGGCCGCGTTTCGTTTGCGCGTTCCGGACCTTACCCCGACCGTGCTGGTGTGCATAAGCTCGCAAGCTAACTGGAGCTGCAACTGTTCATGCCAGCATACCTGCCAAAAGCCCGTCTCCGATGCTGCCTCGGTGCCACCCCACTAAGGTGGGTCGTGCGCGCACGGACGTGTCTCTGCACTTGCGAATACTGTTGTACAATATTGTTGCAGATCTTCAGAGTGTGCTTCAATTCTTTGCTATAATATTCTTGCAGCTCGCTGGAGTGCGTCTACCCCTCCCTTCTCGTTTGCCGGAACATTTCGGCGTTGAAGACACAATGTGCAAGCTACCACCCGCAGGCCACAACCTGTAACAGTTCCGCTCCCAAGAAACGTTGTCCCCATCCCGATTTTCAACTCGGAGCTCACGGCGCGTACGACCTCACTCGCCGGCTCCGATCTGTGGCGCTGGCGCTTATTGTCCTCTCACCAGACTAGAGGCCGCGAGGCACGAGGCCCTATCACTGTCCGTGCCCATCTGCTGCGAGCGAGCCGCCCGAGGTGCGCAAGCTATCTCGGCGCTGCGGCCGTGCGGCGCAGCGTGTGGCATGCCGTTGCGCCACTGGAGCATGGAAGCACGTGAATGTCGCCTGGATCGCCAGAGACCAGAGGCCAGAGCCTCGCCCTCCGTCCTCCGACTTCCCTGCGTCGGGGTGTGCGCTCGGGCTTTGCACTCGGGGTTGCGATCAAAGGCGCCAGGGAACTGGTGTTCTGCCTGCAAATCTCATTCCAAGCGAGGACATGGAAAAGGTAATGCAGAGCCTGGCTATGAGGAGAGCCACTATTATTATCCCACATAATTTCCTAATAGCACAAGCTCGTGGTCACCCGCTCGGTATAGCTCGGTAATCATTCCTTGCACATGTGATGTCTCGGCTAAAAATCGGGAAAAGGCAACGCTCATTGCATCGCCCACAGAGCCCCGTTCATCTCGGAAGCCGGATATAGAATATACAGCAGGTCACGTGCCGCATTCCGCTCTTAGCTCCCATTGCTCATCTGCTCATCACCCATCGACGATTGTCGGATTGTCGGAGATTCTGGACGGCATCCGACCGCGCCCGCGGACGTACCCCTCCTGCGAGTGTCAAGTAATCATCGGCATATAAGCAGTAAGGGAGCAGTCCACTGCTACTGGCTGTCATGATGCACACGACGGTGCGAACAGCGTCATTGGCATTGTTATCTTACGGGTTTCACGGCCGCAAGGTGTATGTGATGGTGTCACCAGTTGGATGGTGTCGCGGCCCGTTATGGGCATTCATGAGGGGCCTCAGGGTGGCTGTGGTGCGAGTGGAAAAGTCTCCAGTGACGGACGAAGCAGCTTCCATTGGCACTGAATGCCGACCCTTCCGTGCCGTTCCCTTCTGATCAATCACGAGAGTCTCATCATTTTCGGAATGTGGGATGAGCAACAGTTGGTGAATTCGTCCGTGCCTGTGGTTTCCATTGGTCTCAGCCAGAGGAGGAATGTCCATTTTCATTACTGCGGAGCTCGAGAGATCTGATCCCAAGCGGGCGAGTAAGTATCGAAGTTGAGAATTTCGGTATTCAACGCCGTGATGGGGTCAATGGGGTGGTTCAGTAGGTGTTCGCAAGGGTGGAGAAGTAAAGAAGTGGAGGAAGCGCAAATGGCGGACCGCAGTGGCGGACCGCAGTGACGATGAGGAGTCAGGAGTGGTGGACGAGGGGACCAGCGGGAACGGAATGCGAGTGAGACTTGAGACGGTCGACTGGTGCGACCAGGTGGGCCAGGTGGGGTGACACCTTCGCGTGGCTTGAGTCCCACCCTAGGGTCCTTTGGGGCCACATTTCCGCCGCTGAGGCAGCGAGAAAGAAAGGTATCGTCTCATGACTGACGACCGAGATTGCTGTCGCGTGTGTTGCCTGTGAGCGTGGGATGGCGCCCGATTGGAAGTGGTTCATATTGGATGTAGGTCATGCTGGGGGGCGCGGGATGTCGGTTTCGGGCTTGCTAAAGTCTGCGATTGAGACGGACTACCTCCAGGCATAGGTTCGTCTCGTTTGTCGAGCGGTTCACATTACGCATACAGGGTGTAGATTAGCTCGTGAGATTGTGAGAAGGTAATAATCAGACTGAATGTTGGACTCGTTTCAATCTGTCAGTGATTTACAGCTCTTCGGGTGTATGGTAGGTCCCACTCTCGACGCAAAGGGGTGCTCTTGATCGTTGGGCCCAGGGGCGACTATCAGCAAGATAGAGGCCATACCGCGGAGAATAGCTTATTTGCGCTCGAGCGCGGACTTGTGTGTTACGGTCATGATCGAGGTAGTGGTCAGAAAACCCCTCAGGTGCATTACTCGGCGGATTGGCGTGAGAATCCTCCCGGGGTGACGAGAGTCTCCGCTGCGGCTTATCAGGTGCACTGCAGCGCCAGAGCGCCGAAGCCGGCGGGGCGCAAGTGAGGGGGTGGGGTCCGCGGTACCGCGGAGTGAGCGATTACAAGGAGAGCGGGTGGGGGGCAGTGGGGACGCCGACGCCGGGGTCTGTATCGCCTCCGAGAGCACGGAGTTCAAATTCGGTGCGCGATTTGTTACGATCGTGATCGCGATGATCCACATTAGATATGAGATGAGGCCGCGGTCGGAGGTTAGATGATGATGTTGCTGTAGTCGTCCTGTTCGAGAAGACTCCCATAGAGACCGCTGGCCTCGGTGCCTCGGCCCTCGGTCCTCGGCCTGGTCTCCATCCGCATGCCGGGCACGTGCAATGCCGTGCCTTGAACGCCGATGTCCAGCATCGCACTCCTTCCACTGGGGATCGCCGATTGTCGATTGTTTATTCTATTGATACTCAAGGCGGTGCCGATTCGGACTGCAAATGACTGCATACCGGCCAGGCACAGGCCCGAGGCCGAGGCCGGAGAGAGAGCGGGAGCGTCAGTGCCGGCGGCAGTGTACTGTACCGCTGTTGGCGTCGGCGGTGGCAAGTGGGGATATATTAATGCTTCTACTGTCCCAACAACTTGGGGATCAACATCGCCATCAAACTACTCTGGGCTCTACACTATTGCTACACACATCCCACCCATGACGCAGCTCCGCAGCGACACCGCTCCACCTGGATACTACGATGAGGGGTACGCACCCGTCGAGACTGCGACGCCGAAGGGGCGCGTGCGGGAGTACGTCCCGGCCTCGGCATTGGACAAGGGCCGGGACGCAGCGCCCCCTCCTTCCGTGCACTCTTGCTCCTCACGCTCTTCGCGCAAGCTACTTCCGCCTCACGGACCGCCGCGCAGCCCATCATCCCGCTTCAATGCAAATTATCTTTCCCCACCCCCGGCTCCCATTCCCACTCCAGCTCCTCACCCCGGGAGCCTCGCGCTCGTGCCCTGCCCTGCGGGTCTGCACGATTTCAGCTTCTCGCGACGCAAGTCCGCTCTCCTCGTAGGGCTGTGCGTCGCTTCCCCTGCCATCGGCATCGTGGCGACCATTTGCGCACGCAACAACATTCGATGCACGCGCTGCGGCGTGCGCAGGGCCGACGAGGGGCTCGCGCAGTACGGTCATGTTGAGTACGGAGCGATTTCTGCCCCTTCCACCCCATCGCCGCCTCAGCAGCAGGTGGAGCGCAAGAAGATGACGCTCGTCCCCGGGCCTGCTGTCGTCGTTGCCGCCCCGGCCCGCGGGCGCGCGTGTGGCGGCCGCAAGCCCCGCAAGTGGTAGTTTTTATAAAGTGTACAAAGTAATGAATGTTTTGTTGTCTCATCGTTGTATTGTTTGAACGGACCCGGACTGACGCCGCTGAGTAGCCATTTGCGGAAAGTGAGGGTAGACACATTGTGATCTCTCTTGGTGAAGGTCGGAGTACACAGCCTTATCAGATTGCCGATCTCGGTGTCTTGAACAATTTCGGTTTGTCCACTCCCAGTTCGTCCTCATCGACTCCCAACGTCGGGCCCTCCTCGATGCGTGAACACCCCCGCTGTCTGACCAAACTGCAGCCTGTCACCAGTGACACTAACCAAATCCAAGTGTACGAAAATCGATGATCCCCACGATCTCCACCCCTAGTGACGCCGAGTATAAACCTCAGCGGAGAACGCCGGACCGGCTACTCCATGCCCACCACTGCACCAACCAGCACTAGCCCGCCCACGGCCCCGCGGGATCTCCATATAACTCGTGATCGGTCATGGAACTCAATCCACTTATCGCTCGCGCCGTCACCGCTATTGCTATCATGCAGCCGCACATCTATGAGTCGGCGATACCGACGCCGTTCATCCCGCACATCTCGGTGTTCGACTACCTGTTTCCCCCCGCCCCCGGCATCTCGCCGGCCGAGGACCATGACGCCAGCACCCCAGCATTCATCGACGGGCTGAGCGGCGCAGTCCTCCGCCGCGGGGATATTAAGAACGCGGCCCTCGCCCTCGTTACAGGTCTCCGGGCGCTCGGCGTGCGCCGCGGCGACACGGCGTGTATCTGGGGCTTCAACTCCTTTGCGTGGGTCATCGCCGCGTACGGGTGCATGGCGGCCGGACTTGTCGTCAGCCCTGCGAATGCCTCCTAGTGGGTATCCTTGTCTGATTGAGGCTGATTCAGCGCGCCGCACGAGATCGCGCACCAGGTCAACGACTCGGGATCGCAGGTCATCTTCGTGAGTCCCGAGAACCTCGGGGCGTTCCGCGAAGCCACCCGCGAGATCAAGTATGCATTTGACGACACCCGCATTGTCTTGCTGTGTACGCCGGACGCGAAGCCTGCCGGCGCCGAGAGGCTAAAGTGTGTGTACGACCTCCTCGAGATGGGACCTCCGGCGCGCGAGGCCGAGCACTTCGAAGGGCTTGAGTCGGAGCAGACCGCGTGGTTGTGCTACTCTTCCGGCACTACGGGCCTCCCAAAGGGCGTAATGACCATGCACCGTAACCTCACGGCGCAGCTGAGCACCACCCCCTACCTCTACCCGCCCGTGAAGAAGGGCGAGGATGTCATCTCCGGCTGGCTTCCCCTTTCGCACGTGTACGGCCTCGCTGCCATCCTCCTCATGCCTGTCAAGCTCGGTGTGCCTGTTGTTCTCCTCCCGCGCTTCGAAGAGGCAGCGGCACTCAACGCAATCGAAAAGGTAGAGTAGCGCATGACGGACAGCCTCAGCTCATCCCCACAGTACAAGATCTCCCTTGTGCTCATGGTCCCGCCCGTGCTCCTCCTCTTTGTTCAATCGCAGAATGTGCCAAAGTATGACCTTTCGTCGATGCGCTACGCGACCTGTGGGGCAGCGCCGCTGGGCCCCGACCTTGCGGGCAACTTCAAGCGGCGCTTCCCATACTGCACACTGCTGCAGAGCTACGGTTCGTGACTAAGGAGGAGGCAAAGCGGCGCTGATGGCAGGAATGACTGAGACGTCGCCGGGCTGTATCCTCGCGCTGCCCGAGGACACACGCGCTGGCCACCTCGGGGTCGGCCGCCTCGTGCCATCCTACCAGGCCCGCCTTGTGCGCGAGGACGGAACGGACGCGCCACCTGGTGAGCGCGGCGAGCTCTGGGTCCGCGGGCCAAACATCATGAAAGGATATCACCGCAATCCCGAGGCGACGGCCAAGACCATGGAGCCCGGCGGGTGGCTGAAGACTGGTGACGTGTTGATCTGCGACGATAACGGCCGTTGGAGGTGAGCACAGAATAAAGGTCGCGCTGACGAAAGTGTTGTTGATCGCGTCAAGGAGCTCATCAAGTACAAGGGCTTCCAGGGTGAGTAGAGCATATGATAAAGCTGACGACAGTCGCGCCGGCCGAGCTCGAAGGACTTCTCCTCCAGCACCCAAAAGTGGCCGATGCAGGCGTGATCGGCGTGTACGATGACTCGCAGGCGACCGAGCTCCCTCGGTGAGAAACCCGAACTTCTGGACATCTCTCGCGGTATTAACATCCAGTGCATACATCGTTGCAGCGCCGAGTGCCGGTGTCAAGTCTCCGGCGGACGGCGACGCGCTCGCCAGGGAAGTTCAGGCATGGGTTGCTGCCCGTGTTTCGGGACACAAGCGGCTTATCGGCGGTGTAGTTGTCACGGACGCGATTCCCAAGTCGCCATCAGGAAAGATTCTGCGCAACCTCCTCCGCGAGCGCGCAAAGAAGGAGTTCGTTTCTGCCGCGCAGCCCCGGCTGTAAGCTATCGAGTTTTAGTGGAACGCGTCGGCATCACCGATCTGGCTTAGATGCAAGCTGTTTATAACCGAGTCATGAGACATGGCGTTGCCCAGTGGATACATCCGAGACCGGGCCGAGAGTGTTGAGCGCGGGTCTCGCCGCCGGTTGTCGTAACAAATGAGCTCCAAAAGGAATGAGCTCCAAGAGGAATGAGGGAAGCGTTAGCCGCCGTTGGCGCGAATGTTAACCGACTGGTGGGCGCGTATCGGCCAGTAGACCTCCAGTACTCTTCTTCATCTTCACGGTATTCTCGGTGTTTCTCGGCGGCTGTTTCCGCGGCTATTGCGCTGTTTGCGCTTTTCGTTTCGCTTTATTTGTAGGCACGTAGGCACGAAGGCCGAAGGCACGAATATAGACACGTGATAGCTGCAGCTGGCACTACTGGCGGCGCCGACGCGGAAAGCCGTGGACCGCAGACCCCATGATGGAGCCCATTATTGCTACCGAGCAAGTACGAGCACGAAAAGAGTCCAGGGCAGGCTGCAGAGCTGTAGAAAGAGCTCAGACCAAAATGACAATACGCGCCCACCAGGTACCAACATCCAGGTTCTCCCGACACTCTAGCGTTGCAGTGCGCTAGCGATTCAGAGCCACAGGGAATGGCATTGGGTGGGGGGAAACGGGCACGGTGCAGAGGTGTTATCACAGCGCGGCTGATACGTTGCCCGCAGCCGCGCTGCCCACCTGTATCGCAATGTCGACATTGGACCGTGGCAGCCCACAGTAGCCGGTGCAGCCCGGCGTCGATAAGCCTGCAGAAGTTGTGCGCGCCGGCAAGCTAGAGTGGCTAGTGGGCAGAGTGCAGCAGGCAGCATGGGCAACGTTGCCAGTCTGAGTTGAGTCCTGTTGCATCAGACTCTTAAGCCCACCAAAGCGCACACGACTCTCCCCCCACTTGTTCACCTACTCCTCCCCGCCGAGACAGGATCTCGCACGACCACGAGCATTGAATAACGAGCAGCGAGCAACACGCATTGCTATCGCCATCATGTCCGACTACAAGGACCACGACGAGAAGATGGATGACCTGACGCCTGTCCGCGTCATGTCCGCGCAGGAGAAGGAGCTCGACGACGCCGAGGGCGTCATTCGCGCCGAACACGAATTTACTGAGGCCGATTACAAGAAACTGCGTAGGAAGATTGACCTGTGAGTGTTGCTTAGAACGAGAGCCCGAGAGCGGCGCTCACTTCTCAGGTTCCTCATGCCGTGCTTGATGATTGCGTATGGCCTCCAATACGCCGACAAGTGAGTATGGTGTTACGGCGCCACTAATCGCCCAGAGTCTCCCTCTCCTGGGGTGTCGTCTTCAATCTCCGCGAGGACACTGGCCTCAAGGGCCTCGAGTACCAGAACCTTTCCTCCTTCTTCTGTGCGTCCCACGACGCTGTCCCGCAACTCTTACCCCAGACCTCGCGTACGCTTGCGCCCAGCTGCCCATGGGCTATATCCTGCAGCGCGTGCCGCTCGGGCGCGGCCTCGGCATCTGCATCGTCCTCTGGGGCGCGATGGTCATGATTCTCGGCGCATGCAACAACTATGCCGAGCTCTCTGGCGTGCGCATCCTCCTTGGCTGGTTCGAGGCGGTTGTCACTCCTGCATTTGCCAGTGAGTCGAGTTGCATCACATCGCAGATAAGCGATCGCGCCATTCCCTCCTCGCTGACAACCAGTCCTCACCTCGTCGTGGTACCTTCGCAGGGAACAGACGCTGCGCCAAAACATGTACTATGCGATGAGTGAGTACCATTCGCGTCCCACATGTTGCATACCGTGGTCAGCTGGGTCGATGAGTGTGTGGGCGTAGGGCTTGACGCCAGTGGCGCCCGCCACGCCATTTGCCGCCCATAGCCGACTCATGCGACTCACCCGCTCCTGTCTCACCCGCCCCAACCTCCTAACTCCGCAGACCAGTTCTTCTCCATGGTATTCGGCGTTGGCGTCTACTTCATTGCGCTGAGCGCGCAACGCAAGGGCGGCCTGGCCGCGTGGCGCGTCATCAACCTCTTCCTGGGCGGCACAACTGTCGGTGTCGGCTTGCTGTTCCTCGTGTTTGTCGGCACCCCTGACGAGGTGTGGTGGCTCAGCAAGCGTGAAAAGCTCATGGCACACGCGCGCATTGTTTCCAACTCGACCGGCGGTGGCGAGCAGCACCCATGGAAGTGGGAGCAGGTGCGCGAGTGTCTCAAGGACCCCCAGTACTGGCACGCCTTGTGGTACAACCTTCTCTCGTGCATTCCCAACGGCGCACTTAGCACATTCACGACCCTCATCTACCGCGGCTTTGGCTTCTCTGTGAGTATATTGAGCATGCACCTGAAAGGTGATTAACCCTCCCAGCCTCTCGACTCGGTCCTCTATCAGCTGCCGGGTAATGCAGTTACTTTTGTGATCATCATTGCCACGGCGGTGACAGTCGCGAAGAAGCCCCACCTGCGGTTCCCAGCGTGCATTCTCTTCCAGCTCATTCCCATCGGTATTTTCCTGTTCGTTGGTCTCGCGCCGGCCAGCGTGAGCCGGTGGGCCAAGTGGGGCGTGTTCCTGCCCATCGCCGTGTTCTCTATCACCACATTCCTGGTGTGGCCGCTCATGTCCATCAACATTGCGGGTCGCACGAAGAAGTCTTTCATGGGCGCGACGGCGCTTATCTCGTACTGCGTTGGCAACGTCGTAGGCACGCAGATCTTCGTCCCGGCCGACGGACCAAAATACCTCCGCGGATTGACGGCCTGCGCTGTTGTTATGATCGTCAACACGCTCAACCTCTGCGCCTGGTGGTGGTACTATGTCCGCACAAACCGCCGCCGCGACCGCGAGTTCATTGAAAGCGGTCTCACCGAGGACGAGGCCGCACACGCTAACCGTGTCAATGGCGAGACAGACGTCACGGACATGAAGAACCCCCACTTCCGGTACGCCTGCTGAGCGCTGAGCGCTGAGCGGATTCGGGGGCGAGAGATCCAAATGTGTGGTCAACGAGGCCTAATCGCGTGATTGGGAGTGGCTCTTTGCCACTGCGTTAGTTAACTTTTAGGGGCCGTGTTGGTGGGCATGTTGTCGCGATGATAGGGCGTGGGGTGAATGGTTCAAGTTGTTCCTTAAACAGCAGTTGATAAAGTAGTTAGCAGCGGTAATGTATGAGCAAATGATCTTGGCCTCATCGTTGCTCAGAGGTCGCACACCACAGGCAGCTGGGGATGTGTGTGATCGATCCCGAGAGCTTGGCAATGTATCAACTCGATCTTGGCAGCGAAATGAACACGCCAGCCGAGTCTTTTGTACTGGCATGTTGATCATATGTTGATGAGTGTGGGGCCCACGCGAGTTACGTCACGGTCCACGGTCCTGTGGCATTCTGCGATTCCATCACATGTCGTTTGCCATCCACATCGGCCGACGATTCGACAAGGCGTCAAGGCAATCGGTAACTGTCGGCAACAATGAGAGTATGGGAATATGGGGTTGGTGGAATGTGGGCGCCACAGGGCCGAAAGTGGCTTGTCATCATGTTGGTGGGCATGCGATCTCGGCAACTTCAGTTCACCAAGCTCCGAGCGCAATCTTTCGGCGTGATCACGCCGCAGTACGTCGGTTGTCCCCGAGGTGGAAACCCACCAACAATCCCACCGACGGTTCTACTAATGCTGATGACTTAAGCAGGAAAGACCTATGTTCGAAGCTAGCCCAACAACACAAGTAGCGCAGTCTCGGTATTGCTCGCGTGCCCGTCGACAACGCCAACCACAAGCCCCAACCTGCTTCATATATAGCATTCAATGTCAGAATCCTCCTCTCCAACCTCCCGCCTAGTCTCCTTTCTCCGCCCTCTTCTCGGTTTTCAAGACATGTCCTTCCTTCCCTGCTCGTTCGACGACCTCAAGAAGCGCGACGGGCCCCCACTCCAGGCGTGGGGGCTGTACGGCGACAACGACCTCGGTCGCGTGAATCTGATTACCCCTGAGGCCGTCAAGCGCGGACGCGATGCCGTGCAGCATGGGATTGCCGTCAACCTCAAGTGAGAGAAACAGCAAAGCTGGTATTGATGTCAGTCTGCCACTCACGAACTTTCCGACCATCCACCAGGGCCGCGGCTGCGTAACCCACGAAATGTGAGCTACTCTCTACTTCCACTCTGACTCCAGCCTCGCATACGGCACGCACAATGACGACAAGGTCACCTTCAACACGCAGTGTTCGACGCAGTGGGATGGCTTCCGCCACGTACCGTACTGGAACCAGCCAGAGAAGGGCACGCACACGTATCATGGCGGCCTCACTGCGGAAGAGGCAGGCGACCCGGAGAACCACCGGTTTAGCACGGGCGGTGAGTGCGAGCGGGCGGAGCGAGCGGGAGCAGCGGGCAAGAGCGCAATAATGAAGCAGTGGCGTGAATGAGTAATGCTCTTGTCTCCCAAACTGCACACTACTTGGACCTCCATCCTGACAGCAGCCTTCGCAAAGCACCCGATTACAACGCGCGCGCACCTTGTCGACATTGCTGCGTGGCTCGAGAAGACGGGCAAGCCCGCCCTCAAGGCGCTGAGCACCTCGACGCCCATTACATTCGACATGCTGCAGCGTTGCATCGCAGACACGGGCATCAAGTTTGCTCCTGGAGACGTGATGATCGTGCGCAGCGGGTTCACGGAGCAGTTCCTTGCAATGGGGGACGAGGAGCGTAAGGAGTTTGACCCGCTCAAGGGGGCGACCGGCGTCGAGGCCACCGAAGAGTTCATGCGCTGGGTGTGGGATACGGGACTGGCTGCCGTGGCCGGGGACACGTTTGCGTTCGAGTGCTGGCCGCCAAATCCGTCCAAGGGACTCAGCATCCACGAGGTCTTCCTCGGCGGATGGGGCATCCCCCTCGGCGAGCTCTTCGATCTGCGCGAGCTCAGCAAAAAGTGCAAGGAGCTCAACCAGTACACATTCTTCCTCACTACCATGGCGCTTAACGTTGACTCGGGTATAGGTACACCTGCAAACGGGCAGGCTATTCTGTAGAAAAGATGAATGGAATGTTTATGAAGCAGAATCGTGTAGCTAGTGCCGGAGAGCAATGCACTATATCGCGTTATCAGATATGCTGCCACATCCCCATCTCCATTGCCAGTACGCTCCACACTGTACAAAATGCGCACTACTTAGTCCTTGCTGTTCCTTCGACATGCATGTGGTCAACATCTAAGATCCAAGATCCTAGAGCCACCTGTTTGCAGTTGGGATGAACGTCATCACTGAAAGCATACATTGCCGAGAGGTCGGTGTTCATCCCGAATAACCGGAGAATTTCCCGAGTCCAGTGGCTGACCATGGATCTGGACGCCATAAGCCATCCAACGCGAGGCGATGTGAAGCGATGGAAAGTAGGACCACGAGCACTTCTCCATTTAGCGACCCTCCATCTCCCCATCCACTATGCCAGAATACACCCACAGCAAACCCGACGCGCGCACGATAACCGCCCTGCACGGGATATGGCACGCGGCGATCGCGCACCCTCATCCGGAATACGCCCTCCCGGAAACCAAGTTCGCGGCGCTGCTGTCTCACCCTCGCGCAATGGCCTTCGTTGCCACCAACGAGGGCGAGACGGTGGGATTCGCGCTCGCGTACACCATTCACGCGGGGAGTAAGACTGGTCCCCAGCACCATCTGAAGGGAACACTTGCTGTCGTCGCTGTACATCCAGAGCTCAAGGGAAGGGGCATCGGCACGGAACTGCATTCTCAGGCGCTCGCGTGGCTCGAGGAGCAAGTGCGTTCTAGTCTCGGGAACGCACCGAAATCCTCCATCCAGCTCGGCTCGACGTTTCCCCGCATCTTCCCTGGCGTGCCCACGTCCCTCGACGTGGGGTGGTTCGAGCGCCGCGGTTGGAAGATGGGAGCAAGGTCGATCGATCTCTACGCCACTCTCCCCGTTTCAGTGGACCTCGAGGTGTTGCAGGACCGCGCGCGGGAGCACGGGGTCAAGTTTCGCCCTGCCACGGAAGAGGACAGGAAAGAGATTTTGGAGTTCCAGAAGGAATTCGACTCCTTCACCGTGAGTGGAGAATAGTATGGTATGATTGAACTCACAACAGGGCTGGCCGGACATGTTTCCCGCCTTCCTGGACGCCGGTCGCGCGGAGGATATCCACCTCGCGATCAAGGACGGCGCGATCGTTGGAGCCTTGCTCGCTGCGATGCCCGGGTCGCCCATGCATGACGGATTAGCATGGCCTGATACTCTGGGTGAGTTCACCGCGGTACTGTTCTGATGTTAGGGGCCAAGTGCGCCGGAATTTCGTGTGTGGGCGTGTCGGCCAAGTCGAGGGGGGACGGCGCCGGCGTAGGCATGGTCGCGTCTGCCGTGCAGCGCCTCACGTCGCGCGGGGCGGAAGGGTGCTTTATCGATTGGGTGAGCATGGTAGGGTTCTATGAGCGGTTTGGGCTGCGACAGTGGGAGGCGGCATATGTGTGCTCGGAGCGCGAGGTGTTGCCGAGAATTGAAGAGGTGGGGAAGGAAAGCGGATGCTCGATTCTGTAAATCTGTAGCACAACTGCACCTGGCTTCAGGTGAGCAGTAAGCTTGGAACAGGAGCGCACTCGGATGCTCTCTCCCGCGTCGGTGTCAAGTTGGGTTCTGTCTCGGTCAGTAGCGCTTCATGCAGATTTACGTCGAGTTTATGCAGTCCTTCCTCGATCCTCGAATCTGTGGTCCGGCCAGCTGGCCATGCACCGCCACAAGCAACAGTGTCAGCAGGCGTGGTAAGAGGGGCCGCGGACAAGAGCCAGGCTCGGCACGCCCAGCATGCCGCGGCAGCCCAACAGCGGCAGCTCAACAGATCCTTGTCATCCCCTTCCCATGCCCGTTCCAGCAGTAATTAGTAACCTGTCCCAACCAGATCCCGTCCAGGAATGACAACTTGCATGCCGACAGCATGGCATATACTACAACGGAATGTATAATGGATAGAGATACTGCGCGCTAGCGCGCCCGACGCAATGTGCAGTCGGAGTTTCGTGCGTTCGTGACTAGGCCGGCCGGCCGGCTACGGATACAGTGGCGAGACGTGTCCACAAAGGGTGGCGTTGCCGGGGAGTGAGGTGATGGTTCGGCTCCTGCTCTTCCATGGCTATGGGGCAGCAGGGGCGGGCGACGACTCGGGGGAGGGCACGAGCGAGTAAGGCTCGCGGGTCCAGCCCTTGCTGTGAGCCTCGAGCTCGTCGCGCACGTCGCCCATCTCGCTCAGACACATGACGCGGGAGTGCTCGGGTCCGAGGGCGGTGAGGTCTACAGCGTGGCTGAAGTCGATGAGGCGCACGCTCTCGCCGTCACGCCCGCCAAAGCGCCAGTGAATGCTCTTCGCGTCGCAGTGCATCACACCGTGTCCGTGGATCGCGGCATATGCGTCGAGGACCGCTTGCCTAAGCGTGAGTATGCTACTGGAGGAACACGGATCCCCACTCACTTTTGCTCGTCCGTCATGTCCCCGACTTCCACCTCGCGCCCAGCATCCTCCTCCATCGTGGCCCAGTATTCGCGGCCCTCGGCGTCGACGCCAGCCCACACGCTCAGCAAGCTCGGCACGCAGGGCACATCGCGCAGCGCGCGGTGCGCGAGCAGGTCCTTGACAATGTGCTTGCGCACCTCGTCCATCTCGGCATTGCCGTCCGCCTCGGACGCGTACGCGGACACACAGGAGACCTTAAGCACAGCCGACAGGCCGGCGACAGTCGCGGTCGTCGCAAACGCGTTCCAGATCGCGCCCTGCCCGATACGCTCCGTTACGGCCACGTTGAGCGTCGCGCTCGGCGGGGCCGCGGCCGGCGCGGCGACGAGCACGGGCACGCTCTCGAGGTCCTCAATCGCGTGGATATTGATCGGGCCGCGGAAAGTGACGCCCTCCAGGTCGGGCGGGAGCACCGCACCGATGTGCAAATTTGGGCAGCTGTCTCCGGCGCCGCCAGCCGTGACGACCATGGATTGTGGGCCAAGCTGGGTGTCAGTGGGAAGACAAGGGGTGGGTGTTGGGTTTGTGAGTTGGGGTGGTGGAGCATTGGGAGTATGCAGCACTCGGGCCGTGGGTTACGTTTAGGCGACCATAAGGGAATGACTGGTGTGATGGCCAGTAACAAGCAATCAAGCGTCGCTCCGCGCTCCGCGCTGCCTGACGGCGAGCCCGACTCCGAGCTCCTGTGTATTTACAACGCATTGGCCAGCGAGCGGCGCGTGACTCGTCGCGTGCCAGTAGCATTGGGCTCCACGCACGAGTACATGTGCCATGTTCGGCGTACAAGCGCCAGTGTGATCAACCTGCCACTGGAGCTCCACTCTACTCTATCCAGTGCCGATCACGATCACATACCTGGTCGAGGGCGACGACACCGGCAGGGGTCTCAGTGGCGACGGGGGCAACGGCGGGTGCGACAGCGGCGACGGGGGTGGGAGCGACCTGTGCGTCAGCGCGGGCCGTGAACCAATGGGGGCGGTGGAGTGGTTGCGAAGGAGCATAACAGGGTTGTCTGAGCTTGCAAGAGTGGGGCAGCAACCAGGTCGGAGCGGGGCCTCTTTTTTTTCACTCACCTGGGTCATTGGCTGTTGCTGTTCTGCCGCCACTACGGACTGAAGGGGGGCTACAATGTCGCTGCGCGGCGGCACCGTACACATTGTTGCGCGTGTGGGCGTCGTCGGTGTTGGCACTGGTCGTTGCAGGAGCATTGTTTTTGCTTGCGATGGTGGTGGTTCTGATGGTGATGGAAGGGAGAGTGATGGCAAGAATGGGATGCACACGACACGTCTTGGGTTTTACGAGTTCACGACGACAGTGGCTGCAACGGATTCCGAGAAAAGCAACTAACCCACCCGGATCCCCGGAACTCATCATGTTGTCATGCAACTCAGCCAGCTTTGCGCCCCCTCTGCGCCGCCGCGCCGCCTCTCCTTGCCCCTCCTTGGCCCCTTGTGGCGCTCTGGGCGCGCACTGTGCACTGTGGCTCTGTGCGACGCTGCAACGCTGTGCCTGGGATCCTGGGATCCTGGGGAGGAAGCTCTGTCTTGGACTGCCTGGAACACCCGAGCTCACCCCACACGTGTCATTTTTACGTAAAAGTACGCATGCCTCCCTGCCAAGCCCGCTCCCACGGCCGCCGGCACGGTCAGCGGCAGATGGAGCGTGCAGAGCTTGCAGAGAGCTTCCGAGGGGCGCGAGGGGGGCTGCAAGCTGCAAGTCACCGCAAGTGTCATCAAGGGCTATAAAAGGGCAGCGGGCATTGACCGACTCAGGGTCACACCAGATCGTGGGCCCGGGCTTTGATACACATGCCTCCGGGGTATGTGGCAGAAAGTGATTAAAATGACACGCATTGTGGGATAAGAGTGGCGATCACTACAGTGGCGATCATTACAGTGGCGATCATAACATCCCCAGGGCCCCAGATCCCCAGATTGGACTAGAGACGGGGGGGCGCATCACGTGACTCAGCACCGAAACTCGAGCGGTGTCGTTAATAAAGCTCACCAGAGGTCCAGAGACTTGTTCCCTTCATAAGTTGCGGAGTCTTCAAGTGGAGTCTGCAGCTGGGTTCCCAGGCCCCCTTGTCCTCAGCCTCATGCCGCCTGCAGCTTTATTCCATGCATCAACTGTGTAACGTCTCATCTCCTAGAGCTTCCCCGGGATCCGCTCCTGCGCACGGATTGTGGCCGCAAGGTCATCCACGCTCTCAATGGCCCACTGCACGCCATCGTCCGAAGTAAGCCACTCCTGGCCCTGCAGTGCGCGCCCGTCGCCGCCGCCGCCCTCGAGCAGCGCCTTCTTGAGCCCGAACACGTGCGAGGTGACCTGCGGTCCGACGCCGGTCTGTGCGCGCAGCGCAGCAATCGCAATCAACGAAGTGAGCACACGGCCGACCTTGCAGTTGCCCTCCTCTGCGGGACCCGCGGGATCGGAGAGCAAAGGGCCGTAGTGGCTGTTTAGGATGTGTACTGGCAGGTCCGGGTGGGACTCGCCGAGCTTGCGAACGAGCTTGGCGCTGTGCGGCTCGTAGATTCCGTCCCAGAGCTCGCGGCCGCGCTTGTAGATCTTGCCAATGTCATCTGGGGTGCTGGAAATGTCAGTGGATATTGAGGGAAAGATGAAGATATGGACGTACCGCTGCGGAGTTGTCGAAAGGCCTGAGACCACGTCGGCTGGAAGGTGCGCGCGCAGTGCGTTGAGGTTGTTGATCGCGCGGGGAATCTGGGGTCAGAGTGTGGGAGATCAACAGAAAGAATACGCACACCACCAAACGAAATGCACTTGAGGCCCGTCTCGCGCATGAGCTGTCGTCAGATATGTCCACCGCGCATCAGCCCATAGGATTCTACCCAGATGGGCCTCCACTCCTGCTCACCGCAGCGACCTCGACCTTGGACGCGGTATCCTGCCCCTCAGCAGCATAGTCGAAGAGCTGGCACAGCGTCTCGGGCGAGTTGACCGTGAAGATCGCAGCAGTAGTAAGCGAGAGCCAGGTGTCCCTGCCGATGCCGCCCTTCTCCCCGCCGGCGCGGATTCGGTCAAGCAGCGCACGGGTTTGCGAGGCCGGGGCGGCGGGGATCGCGGCGCCGCGCGCGGCGGGAAGCGCGATGAGAGCCTTCAGGCGTGGAGAGAGCTTTAGGCTTGAGGCGGCGGTCATTGCGAGAATGGAGTTGTGGGTGGGATCAAAGGTCGCTTTCGCTGTTCTTGTTCTTATCCTCGTGAGATTGTTATATCACGGTGGGCAGCCGGCTAAACCCCACCAAAGCCGAGGCAGGCAAGAGATTTGATACCCGAGATCCTAATCCTATTCCACCATAACTCTTCAGATTCTAATTCGCATCCTAATACCCGGGTTGCCGGGCCATTGGGCTACTTTGTCCGGAGATGGCCGTTTGCCGACGCCAAGTCGGAGACGGCGATGGAGATCTGCCGTCAAAATGTTTTATGACGATGCGGGGCCACACGCTGAGAGATGGGGCCGCAAGGTAAGATCATTTCCTTCGAGGTTTGCAGATACTAAGCTTTATCATTGCATGGTCCAGCTACATCTGTATAACGCGGTTTAAGGAGTTGTAGTTGCGAAGACGCGAGGACCAAGGGACTTGAGGTCCACGTGTCAGGCCAGGGTGCGTTCAAATGATCAAATGGGGGCAGATGAACAGATAGTCGCCAGCGACCCCCGCTGGCCTTTCGGCCGTGGAGTACAACCTACCTCGGCCTCCCGGCACTTCGTAACACATTCACACAACACAATCACCAATTACTCTCTCGCAATCTCCCGCAATGGGCTACAATACCATAGCCAGACGACGGGTTCTGCAAAAGCAGCAGCGCATGTGCACTGCAGCCATCAAAGAATAAGGGCAATGGAACTGGCTGACGGCTGGGGGTAGCCCGTTCGAGCCGTTCGCCGCCCTTTCCCCATGCACCTCGGCACGCTGCGCACGATTCTCAGACGGAACTGGCTATGCTCAACCCCCTCAACGCCAATATTGACGACGTGACATTGAGTAGTCCCAGTTCAGCTTATCCTCACACTGGACATGGGATCCACAGCGCAAGACCGCTTCCACGCCCTCGTCCCCATAGCCCCAGACGTTCGCCCACACCTCCTCTCCCGCGTCGCCGACCATCTGACAGGGCTTCCCAGTCCGCGCAGTACGCCTTCACGCCCACCAAGTCTGTGGTGCCCAATGGCAACCAAATGGTAATCTCGCCACCAGTCAGTGATCAGTGACTGTTCGGTCATGACACCCTTGATAGAATCAGCTATGCGTGCAGCTTTGCATCACATGGCGAAGCTTGCCGAACTATGGCTTGATCCGACGCTGTCGCAAGCCGCGGGAGAGCCCTACTTAGAGCTCCTCCTTGCGGTTCTTGATGTCGAGAAGCTCGACGTCAAAGGTAAGCGTCGCCTCGGCGGGGATGACTGGGGGGTGGCCGCGCTTGCCTGCAGGTTAGCCGATAATATCACGACTAGCTCCATCTATACGCACCGTAGGCAAGCTCGTGGGGGATCGTCAGGATACGCTTCTCGCCGACACACATGTCAAGGAGACCTTGCTCCCAGCCCTGGATGACCTGGCCCTGGCCAACTGTCTGTCAGTTGTGCACTGTCTTACAAATAGCAACGTTAAGTTGGCGCCAAACACTGAGCATCGCCATTCTGCAGGGCACTCACTGGTGAACTCAAAGGGGCGATTACGGTCACGCGAGGAGTCAAACTTGGAGCCGTCCTCGAGGGTACCGGTGTAGCTGCTGTCAGAGGTGTGCTTTCTCCGCCAGCGATGCTTACTGCATGGACATGCGGTCGCCCTTGCGCGACTTGAGGTTGCATGTCTCGGGAGTGTGCGTGACCTTGATGCCAAGGCCGGCAGCAAAGACGGTCACGGCTGCGAGAGCGAGCAGGGCGAAGATACGGTGAAGCATGGTGAGACGTCGAGAGAAGAACACCGAGACAAAAAGGTTGAGAGGGAGATAATGTAGGTGACTGACGGTGACGACGATCGAGTTGATCGACGCGAGTGCGCTGGCACATGTGATCCAAACGGAGTTTCCTTGATGTCCGTTAACAATGACGTGACAGAAAAGGCAATCACGTGACACTGGGCGTCCTGCGGAGCTGCGGCGTCTCGCCCGAGCGACAGATCTACAGGTCCGCCGATCCGGAGAACTGGCCACGTACAGCCACCAAGCAGCAGGTGCCACAGATCTGAGCCGCCCCACTTTGCCCGATTCAGCCGGATGTGGCATGTGGCACTCTGATTCTCCATGCAAATCATGCACGACGAGGAATGCAAGGCCCTAACTGCAAGTTGCAAGCCTGTCGCAGACTGTCGGATGCGACAATACTGTAGATGTTATTCCTGAAGAGTAAAAATGGTCTCCCATGCGCTCTGAGGAGCTCAAGGTGCCAAAACTGAGGGCAGTAGGCGGAACCACAGTGTGACACTTGTTGGGGCAGCCATCTACCGACTACGAATGGTTCCATCCGCAATATGAGGCTTTGTCACACCAGTGGGCAACTATGTCCGGGCTTGTAGAAGTAAAAATGTTGATGACGAAGGGACTCCAAAACTACACCCGACAGTACAATCCGCTCGCCGATCAACCCCACAGCAAAGACAGGTGGGCTGAGTTTATCACGACGTAGAGTGGGCTGCTGTGCTGCCGTCTTGTGCACACCGTAGAGATGGATAGATCACCATGAATTTGTGGGCCCCAAGCTATACAAGACGTTGACTTCCCCGCCACAGACACCCCAACAAAGCTTCTATAAGGCGGAGACGGCCCAGACACGCACTGGAGCATGCCCCCATAGCCAAACCAGGGTGGACAGGAACGTTGAGCTGACAGAGCAGTAGTGCTGCCGGCCGACAGCCACAGGAACGTGAAGTCTAGCCTAGCTTAAACTACTTTCGACCTTCGTGCGGTCCATCTTCAGTGGTAGCGAAAATCTCTTGGAGAAGTCTGGTGTGGCTTACGGCCTGTTCCGAGCTAAACAAGCGGTGGCACGGCTCCCGGCTTTCCAGAGCCAAACCGTCGGGGACGCAATGGTTTCAAAGGCCTGGTAATCTCCCCTCGGCAACGTGAGTAGCGTCGGAGATTCAGGGCCTGCAACGTCGGCCACAGTCTAGAGCGGAACATCGCGGTAGCGGCAGGATCGACACACGGGAGATCCACGTCTGGGTCTGGAAGTACCTTCAGAGGAATGCGGGACGGTCCCAAACCTTCCAAGTGATTGGACTTTCTCCCTCAAACTCTGCAACGTCGTTAGATGTTCTCGGCTCAAGCAACTGTTCTAGCGTCGCCGAGGATCGACAGTCAAGCAGTGGCATTCGACATTCCTCCTTCGGAGAAACTTGCTTTCAATTCCCAAACTTTCCTTCCCGTGTGAGTCGGTGGAGCAAAACCTAACAAAGGAACTGTACGCCTGGCGGGGCACTATTGTGGTAGGACAACCTGCTTTTGTCGTGAGGCTTCCCCCATGTTGTTGGAACTCGGTGCGGACGGCAGGTGGGCTGAATGAGAAGCTAGTCCATCTTGTTACGCTATTGACCAGCTGCTCGCAGTACTTGTCCACTGCCGTGTTCCAGAGCTTGTAAGCTCTTTTAATAGAGTTTGGTGTTGGTGTGGGGGCGTTAGGTATCTTCGGTATGCATAGACGGCAATGAAGGATCTACACGCAGGGACTCGAAGCTGCTTGACGGCTGATGGGATACACTTGTTCGGACTTCGGCAAAGCTCAAGATCTGTCCGCGGAACCCTCGGCCATGCGTCGACGCTAATGATGCTGAAAGTCAATTTTGAACATTTGTGAGACCGGGTGGCGTGATGGCCAGAATCACTGTACGGGCTTAGCTATTCGAACGAGCTGTTCGGACGGCCCCTCGCGCGCTGAGCCCCACAGACGGGTAAAGAAGCGGTGCTGCACTTGGACAGTGACAGTGGTGCTCTTTTGTCCCACATTAAATTCCGCAAGAGGGGAGGCGTTTTACAACGTTCAATTCCAATCCAAAAAGCGCCACTAGTTGCTTGAGCCGCAAACAGATAAATCCGTTGTTTTGTGGTCCGTCAAGAAAAGCCACATTGGTTGCTCGGAAGACAGCTAGCTAACCAGCTACGGGTGTCGTTGTTTCAAATCTCACACTGAGCTCATGGCGGGAAGACCTGGTTTCCTTTGTTTGTGACATCGCAAACAATAATGTCTGTGGGACTGCTGGGAGCATGAATGTTGTTGAAGGAGATGGGTCTCCCCTCTCTTGCCGGGCTCTAAGGGCTGTCAATCCACACCACTTTCTATTTCCTGCCCCGCCTCTCGGCCGGCCAGTTTGGTTTCGGGCGCATCCGGCCACTGCCCATTAAATTCAACTGCGTATCACTGGATCCGCTTTGCCCTTTATTAAGAAAGTCCTTCAGCTCGATACTCCCCGATTGGTTGGAGAGTAGCTCTACCAGTGATTGTCAGTATGGCAAGAAGTTCTTGAGTGGCCTTGGCTTTGAGAATATGTGAGATGGCCTTGTTTCGCAGAGCTCCTCGCCAAGCTTGCGGGCGAGAGAGATATTGGATTACGCCATCAGGTCGTCCTCTATACTATTCTAGCCGCAGTGTGGAGCCTTGACCCAAGGAGCAGGAAACGTACCTGAGGTCTTTCAGCTAGACCAGGTCCACACCTCACTGACTGAGGAATGACGGTGATACCCCGGGATCCCTCAGGTCATCTGATAGCCCACCTGTACAAGGAAAACTGGAAAAGAGGAAGGAGGACAGAGGGCAAGCGGCCGACGGGTAACGTCCCTCAGTCGCTCGCTAGTGTGGAATGCAATTGTTGCTGAAAGGAACATCCGCGTCCCTCTCACTCGTATACCCGCTAGTCCAAGCTGAGCCCAAGGACCTAGAGGAGATCAACACACAGACGAGTACGACATTGCCCACGCCCACCGGCCTTCGCGCGCTCACAGGGTAAATACCAGAGGGACACTTGTTGTTGGTAGGTGACCCTTTTGGCCTATTGGCATCCAGCGATCTGGGGTTCCTGCTGCGAAACCAAGAAGAGCCATAGTGTTGATCTTTGCGCGTTTATTCTGCTCTCGTGAGATCTTATTCTGTAGCTTTTAGTCGGAGAATGCAAGAAGAAAAATGACGGGCCGTAAAGGCCACCCAAGGAGAACGTGACTGTGTCGGCATCTCGGGTTGGGGAAGTAACGGAGAATCCCTGTCAACCAAAAGAGTAGTATGTATCAGTTGGCCTGTTGCTTGAAAGGCGCAGAAAGGCCCGAATCGCAGAGGGGCCGGGCCAGAGCCAGAAATCAGAGAGCCAGCTTTGTGGCAGCCACACGCGCTACTGCTGCAACGATTACGAACTCCCTCCAGGCCCTCCACAGCCCTGCCTTGTGTCCCTCTCGCCTCCACCGCCTCTCCGCACGCCTTCACCCCAGCGAGAAGCGTGTATTCTAGTCTTTGCACAAGAATGTCGGGGAGATGCTTTGATGTATGCAGCTAGTTACTACTCGACTCAGATTTCATGCCTGGATCTGGATGGACATGCCCCACATTGGCCATTGCGCACATGCCGTGTGCTTGGGACATGCCATGGGTGAGGCATGAGAGCGTGGAGAAAGCGGTTCACGGGCTTGCGGGTCACCATGTCGGCTACATGCAAGATGAGCGGTCTATGCGCCGCGTCCGCCACTCGTTCTCTGTCAAATAATAACTCCTGTATCCTGCATTCTTTGTTCTGTGAGTCTGTATGGACAGTGCAGGTGGTATGTATTGCTGTTGGCCTGTTTGTCGTTGTCAAGCCTGGGCTTTGGCCTTAATCTAGACAAGCGAAGTGTTCAATGGGCTCATCCCTCCCCTTGCTCCTCTCCTGCATTCCCATCTCCTGTCCTCCCTCTCCCTCCCTTTCTCTGCCTTTCTTCCGTAGTCAGTCACCCCTCTCCCTTGTCCCCTTGCTTGCATCGCATTCTGCATATCTCACCTTTGATTTCTTTTCTTTACACACTTTCTTGCCTTTCCTCTCCCCACCTTCTCCGCGATTCTGATTTTCTCTTTCTCACTGTATCTCAGTCTTGCTCCCATTCCCCATCTGTGTCATTCCCCCGTCATTCTCTCGCTCTCCCCATTCCTCTCCATCGCTGAGGGCCTTGGGACTGTTTTCGATTATTGATTTATCGTCCTCTCGTCGTGGACATCCGGCTATCGTCCTCGACTGGCCACTTGCATCCATTCGTCTTGGACGGAAGGGTGATTGTTCGCCACTGGTCTTTCGTACACGTACCACAATCATCTCGTCGTGTATCCCCTCGGAGTAGCTTATTTTCAGCCCCATCACACGTTGTACTGTTCTTCCTCCACCCCATCTCGTTCCTGTTTCCTTCCTTGTTTCTCTTGTCCCCCTCTCTGTTTACTAAAACTCGATGCCGACCGACGCACCGGAGAAAAAGACACCTATCCCTCGACCACGCAAAGCGTAAGCATGCGCTCTGGGGCTTGTAAGGATGGCCTTTTGCTGACATGCATTACAGATGCACGACTTGTCGGGGACTCAAGGTGGGTGTGATTGGACCCTGATCGACTACATCCGTCGCATTGCACACGCATCATCTCACCGGTTTCGGTGACAGACCGCACACAATGTTTTGTTCGTTTTGCCGCTCAACTCACCAACTCTCCAGACCCGATGTCTTCCCGACGGTGAACACAGTCATCCCAATGCTCGATGTTCGCGATGTGCGCGCCTCGGCTTAGAGTGTGTTTACTCGCGTGCGAGGCGGGGGAGGTGAGTCACTGTCACCAGTCGCCAGCTTACGTTGTTCCAGGCCGCCGCGCGTCCCCAACCAGTCGACTACGGTTCTCAACAACCAACATCAAATGCACAATCATCCCCAACACCCCATCCATGCAGATTCATCTGCGAACGCGGTTAATGGTCGCATGCTGTGGGACATGCGTCGGCCGGTCGCCGTTCCTCCACTCGCACCATCCATTCCCCCACGACCAAACCATCCTCCCAACTCCAACGGGCTCATTTCCCCCCAGCTCTCTCTCGACGTGATTTCTTCAACTTGGAACACCGTGAATGTGCCCAACGGCTCCACACTTATTCATACCACCCCGCCTAATATTTACGAAGCACGAAGCGAATCTATCGAGTCGCCCACACTTCATGGAGGTTTGAACCACACCCACAGCGGGAGTTCGATCCACCAAAACAACAGTCCCAGCATTCATGACTATCTTGAGCCCAAGCTTTTGGGTAAGGACTCGCGAGCCATTTCTCCCGCCAGCTACAGTCATCTTGAGGTTGTGTATCCAGGACCGATTGAGACGGGAATTATCAGCGATGCCGAGGCTCGTTTACTATTCACCCAGTGAGTTCCAGCATAGTTACTGTATTGTATATATTCTTCACCCCCTGGGGATAATACTGACTGCCGCACAGATTTATGCAAAACATTGCTCCGTGCTCCGGCCTGTTTGATGTTGGTTATCACACCTTCGACCGCATGCAGGCCTCGCAGCCGGTATTTACTGCAATCCTCGCAACCTCGGCCCGATTCTTTCGCCCAGATATCAGCAACCAGCTTATTGGCCTGGCCGACAATCTGGTCACTCGTGCCATCATGAATGGTGATTATGATCTTCAGCTCATTCAGGCTCTCCTAGTTGTGGTTTATTGGCGCCGTAAACCTGATCGAACGATCTATCTCAAGCTTGGAATAGCCTGTCGACTGTTGTGCGAACTTCATATTGATTGGTCAAACCAGTCCATGCCTCCCCCTCAAACCGAAGAGCAACATTGGCGGCAGCTGGATGAGGAGCGCACATTTTTCAGTACGTCGTGCATTTCATCACCGCAATCGGCTAACAGTTTCAGATGTCGTCTGTGGGTAGCAACTCTTTTGACGATATCGCGGATGACTAACCGATAGCTATGGACTTGTGGTACTCGACAATTCTACAGCTGCCCCCGAATGGGTCTCTGGTTCTTCCCTCGGTTCAACAAGTCATGTACTGGGCTGAACAGCACGGCCACCTGAGTCTTGCCGGCGACTACTTCAAAGCATTCATTACCGGGTGGGTACACATCAGGTATCATGGTTAACGAAAGACTCTGGGATATCCTGAAGAGCTTCGCGGGAGCTCACTTCAATTTGGAGGAAGTGGTCCAGTTTGGTGCATGGAGCTATGATATGAGGGAGAAACGTTTAGTTGATCATCTCAACTTGTGGCTCAGCAATCCCAATCTCCGAGCGTACGCCGGTCAGGCTCAGATTATCGGTAAAACGACTCTCCTCAAGCTTCGTGTGGTTGGGTTTTTGCAGAACTCAGACCCCAAAATCACTTGCTCTACGCTCCTCAGCTTGACAGAGGAACTCCTCAACATCATTAATCAGCTCGCCAACAGTGGTGAGATTCTGTATTGGTACGACGTGTGCTGTTGCGTTCTGCCCATGCCGGGTATTCTACTTCACAACGTATGTCTGAATGTGATTGCCGCTGACAGCAGCTTCGACGGCGTTTCACCCACGAGGACTGCATTCGTGCAGTCACCTTTTGCGCCCAAATGAGGGACATTTTTGCTCGGCTCGGGAATGTGACCGTCGGACCAGATGAAACAATGTTGGGAATCAGCCGCTTTTACCGAAAGCTAGCCAAGGCCTTTGAAGAGTTCAAGGCTGGGACGGAGGACCCCCAAGTTGCGATGGTAAGCTTGAAAGAAACTATAGATATCCAAAAGACTAACACCGTTAGGCGATCGACAACATTCTCCAAGGCGTGCCGCATTGGTCTCCTTTGGTGAATTTCGGCTCGGAAGCGGAACTTCTTGGCAGCAGCACCACCACGACGTCCAACACCACCAATGCTGCTGGCAGTGCAGCTCCATCCGATTGGTCGTGGATGGGGGTTCAGTCTCGCTGGGACGGTTCGACCTAGGGTGCACGATGGGCAAGTCTCAGCAAGAAACGCTTAGGGAGCGAAGAAGCCCAGCGTACTTCGAGCGGATCGAGAGCCTCTGATATTTGGCGTATCCAGAACCACTTCAAACCTGTCTCAACAATATTTTATGTTTTCAACGCGGTTGCGTATCGTTTGGGTTTCAAGGTCATCAACATATGTAGCTTTAGGGTATTCTGTTTGTTGGACATGATGAACGGTGCAGAAGACTGTCGGGGGCAAGCTCATTCAATAGACGCGCTGCATTGGCCACAGTCGTGCTGCGTCCGCGTTCTGGCAGGTGCCACAACTGTGTGTATGAAGAACACAAAGAACGCCACATGCCTCGATCGATGCGCTTCCAAGGAATGCTTACGTCGTAAATGAATTGCTTGGCAAGCTTGATGCATGCCCACTCTACGTTGACCAGAAGCCTTCAACGGACAGTAATTCACACAACATTATGAGAGGGAAAATACAACTGGACTTAGGTTGTAGGAAGCGGTGGAGGGCGACATGGAAGACGGCGTAAAGCAACTCCTCGAACGCCACATGTACAGTACGGAACACGTCCCCATACAACGATGCACCGCTTCAGCAGTGACAACCGTTGTTTATCGGTTTCCGCCAGGCACAAGGGCATGGCCTGGCCAGGGGACGCTTAAGCGACTGCAGGGCTTGATTCCGTTTTCGATCCTTGGTGATGGGGACGGTGCGGGAACGGACGATGCGGGAACGGAACGGAGGAGCGTTTAGATGTGCAGCGCATTCGGGGAACCATGGCCAGCACCAAAGTTGCATTTTGGTAAAAGTCAAAAGGTCGTTGCTGGTCAGCTTGAGCCTTCAGCCAGCCGCATGGGGAGAAGGGCCACACCCAAGGAACATGGGACATCGGGAATTAGCATCGGGAATTCCAGCACTTCATAATGGAAAATGGGGGATCGGGGCCTGGCCCGCCCTGGAAGGCGAATCAGGCACGGATTCCCGAAATGCCATTACACTCTGCGCTGGCCGCATCCAGAGTTGGATATTATCACCGAACCTGTGCAACACAGATGTGTGTCCCGCGCTCTTGTGTTGCGTCTTCGGCGCAGTGCAATGTGATCAATTGGTAGAGTCTCTGCCACAGCTCGGTGGGTCTCGGTACACCATGACAGTGGACGTCGTTGGACTGGAAAAAGCTGAGCGACCCACGTTCCCCAGAAATTGATCAAGTGCACTGTGCCCGAGCGCAAAGGCAGAATGTTTAGTGCTGCACATGGACAGCCCAGCCGAGAGTTGGACGCCTCGCCGGGATTTATGGGTATTTTTGGATCTTCTATTAATGATGAGAACCTCCTACTGATGAGAAGTTCCAACGCATAGTCCGGAATTCCGTCCGCGGAATGCTATACCGTGTCCGTGGAGCTGTACATTGACCAACTTGCAGCTTGCCTGGTTCAGAAAGGTTTCAACGTCAGCGACGCCGCCCAGTTAAAAGGGGGGAACTCTGCAGAACTGGCGCCATTACCTGGGGGGGGGAATCCAAGGCTACAGCACTGTATCCCCTCAAAGAAGTACCCATCAGTTCCCGTTCCATGGTTTTCACTGATTCTCACAATTCCTGGAACAACAGAAACAATGGGAGTGGCGGAATATGGGTACTCACGGTGTGGAGGGGCAGGACGAGGTTGAGACCAGTTGGTGGGAAGACCAGTTGGTGGGAATATGGACATAGGGACAATGGCAAGTAGACACGCCTGACCCAACGATGCGTCTCTGATAGACTTGCAGGTCCTACTGTGTTCACTTACTCTGCCTCTGCCCCAGGTTCTTGTTCAAACATACGGAATTCGCCATTCGTCTGTGCCGAATGCAATCAGACATACCGCATCCACGATCCACGCACTGCGCGTCCTTGAGGCATCGAGATCTGGGGGCCGACAATCACGTGTCGAGACTTGCCAGTCCATGGTCTGTAAATGCCTTGCTTCTTCAAATCCCCTCTATTCGGTTCCAACTACGCCTGGTTGCCACAGTACCTGCGTGCCGATGACGCATGTTACAGAAGACGCGCGGCGCAGAAACGAGGAACTGATCGAGCTGACCGAAAGCCAATCGCCGACGGCGCGGCAGATTCCGTCATCCCAGCTTAACGTTATGGACCGTTCCATTGCACCTCTTTGTCCCGATTCTTTTAGGTCTATCAATGTCATGATCACATACAGGTTGAACTCTACGAGACTCTAACACGTGTATATCTCTCTATCCCAGAAACAGATGGCGGGCAGGTGGCCCAAGTGTATGTGTATGTCGTATGTAATGCGTGTAGGTGTAATAATGTACAGTCCACACTCCTTTGAGCTGGTTGAAAATGCTTAAGCGCCCTCCGAAAGCTCGACACCCGAGTCGGGAGGGGCGACGACGACACCAGCGCGCTGGGCCTGGCCACGGGCGTTCTTGTAGAAGGCAACGTCCGCGCCGTCCTCAACGAACAGGCACTGGCGATGCGACTTCCAGAGAGAAACGAGCATGTTCTCCTCGGAGCGGTGGTAGTGCTCGCCGAGGAAGTTCTTGAGAGCCTCAGTTGCCTCCCACGCGTGGTAGTGAGGAATCTTGGAGCAGATGTGGTGGGCGACGTGAGTCTCGCACAGGCCGTGGACGCACCAGGCTCCAATAGGGCCAAAGAAGGTGCGGTCAATGGTGCAGAGCGCGCCACGGGGGAAGGTCCAGAGGTTGTCCGAGTAGTGAGCTGCGCTGAGTCAGTACACATATAGAAGAATCTCTGTGGCACAGCATGACTCACGCAGGACGGGGTCGGTGTGCTGGAGGTAGGTAATCATGACGAGATGCGAGTTGACCAGCAGGTAGGGGATTCCGTAGTAGAGCATCATCTCGGTGAAGGTACGCTTGTACGACCAGTACGCGGCGCCGGCAAGAACAGCGAAGATACCAAGGTCGGACCAGAGAATTTGCCACTTGTGGTTCTTGCGGAAGATGATCGACGACGGGGTGAAGTCTGAATTGTTAGCAACGTTCTCCGGATAACAAGCTCGAGCTTCTGACCGCCATCGCGCCATGTCGACTAGAGTCGCCCCATGGCCCCAGAGATCGGCAGGGGTGGCGATCGGCAAAGTGACAAGCAGCAGATCAACGGATCGATAGGCTGTATGGCACCATGCCCATTCCGTGCACCTAAGGCTTCCCGCTGCTAGCTTCTGCTTTGACTCCAAAACTTACGGTTCGTCCACGCGGGGTAGCGGTTCTGGCCGGCAGCGTTCATGACGAGGTAGAGAGGGAAGCCAAGGAGCTGGTACATGGCAACCCAGAACGCAGCGATGGGAATGTGGTCAAGCGCCTCGGCGAGAGCGGACTGCGAGTCCTCGGAAACCCTGTGCACGTTAGTCTGACTCTTGTCTTCGCTGCCCACACCGCGACTTACTCAAGACCAACAATCTCATCCTCGTCTTTGGCCTCGGGAAGGCCGCGCTCCTTACGAGTGCGAGGAACAAACACCTCGTCGCGAGTGAGCGATCCCGTCGAGGCGTGGTGACGTCCATGCGAGATGCGCCAAGCGTGGTAGGGCACGAGAAGGAGCGAGTGGACAACCCAACCGACTGCGTTGTTCAGGGTCTTGGAGGTAGAGAACGCTTGGTGACCGCACTCGTGGCCAACAACCCAGAGACCCATGCCCCAGAACGACGAGAAGATAAAGTAGAGCGTCCAGAGAGCCGCACGGGTGATGGTGGCCGCGGTGGCCGAGCCGAGGACTGGGGCGAACTCGGCAGCACGGGGACCAGACCAGGCGACAAAGCGGTCAATGTTCGATGCGCCCCAGGCAAGGAGACCCAGAGCCACGACATCCTGCACAAGAGTCACACTTGAACGGAGAGCCGAGCGCTCAAAGCAGTGTGCGGGAATCGCATCCATAAGCTGCTTGTTGGTGTAGTTGGGCACCATAAAGCTGGTGGCGTGTCAGGATGGAGCGATGTGCGACTGGGTACAAAATACGCACCGCTTGCCCTCGGGCACATCGTCGACGCTGAGCTTGTTGATAGCCCTAGTCTTGGAGGGGGCCGCCTTTGCGGCCTTGTCGTCGACGCGTTGGCGGAGCATGGTGACAGGAGTGAATGATCAAGATAAGAAAGCTGACACCGCTTAAGTGGAAAATCCTATCCACCCAACGTGTCACAGATTCTTATCCCGCTCAGACTTTTGTATCCCCATTGACAGGTCCTGCATGGCCTGCATATCAGACGCCGCGATACACGTTTGTTGCGCGTTGCACGTAAGAGAGAGTTATTTTTTCAATACTGTATGCGCGCCATGCCATAAGCAAATCAGATCGTGTCTGTATCCGATCGAGGCATGGGGCCATGGGGCCATCGGGGGCGATAGGCCGGGGAGAGGACAGGGAGAGGGGAACACAGCCCCTGGGCTTGACATCTCGAGTGTCGCGAGTGTAGGGCTCTCGAGCCGCCGAGAAGAGAAATCAAGCTCGAAACAGGTGATCACCAGCGCCAGTCAGTCCCGAGGCCCCAGGTCGGAAAAATTAGCTTGGCCCATGGCCACTGAGGGGCCGTTATTGCGCCGTTGATCCGAGGTGTGCGGGGAGAGGAGTCGATGGATTGTATCCAAATGTTAAATTTTGACGAGATCCAGATTAAGCAAAGCGAAGTGTGATTCAAACAGGCCCCCCCCGGCCCCCCCCCCCCCCCCATTCAAACAGGTGCCCCTTGAAACGGGCGCAGGTTTAGGACACCGTGTGGCCCTGATCGTCCCTGCTACTTGGATCCCCCTTCCCGGCCTCGGATCGTCCAGTTTGTTCTTGGTATTGACAGGCTCCAGCTGGGGCAACCGGACCCTGAGCTCAACGGGAGACGGAATTAAAAAATGAGAGGACAGAAAATCCTGGCCGTCGTTTGTTCATCTATCGCTCAATTCGGTCTTAACAAATAATCGCCGAAGAGCGGGATCAAAAGTTCCTGCTTATGTGGGACCAGTGGCCCTACGGTGGTATTGGCTGGTTGGCTGATCACTGTGACTGTTACGGTGGTGTGTGGTTGCATGTGTGGTTGCATGGGTGGTCTGGGTGGCAGACACCGCGTTCGCTGCCTACCGCTGGCCGGCATGCTGGCTGGCTGCTGGCCACGGCGCCACCACTGCAAAGTTGATGATTGTTAAGCTTTCCTGACTGCCATCCGTCAAGTACCCGGTTCAGCACTCTCAAAAATGGTAAGTCAGACGACGACGACAGCGTCGACGAGCGCGCGCGCGATGCCGCCGAGCACAGGAATGACGTGCGGGAGGCTAGGCGGCGAAGCGAAGGATGGACTCGTTGATGCCTGGTTGAACTTTGATTTGAGAACAGGACATGCCGCTGACATCCCAGGCGCCCACTCAGAAGGTTAGTCGATTCGATACGAACGCGCGATTTGCATAGCAGTCGAGCTTGTACGGAGGAAAGGAGTGAATGCGTGGGGAGGACGTTTTGCGTGTTCCGTCGCGAAGCTGGACCCAAGAGGAGCGAAGCTGCGTCGACATGCGCTGCGCCCCCCTTCTTCTAGTTTCCATGACGAGCAGAAGGGGCCTGCGACAATGTGCAGCGATTCGTCTCTTGTCGAAGTGCCGCCAAGAAGATCTCTAGCTATTTGCAACGCGCCGATAATAATGAGCTTTGCTGACCATGTAGACCAGGAAGACGCGTTCGGCTCTTCAGGACGTCGTCACCCGCGAGTACACCATCAACCTCCACAAGCGTGTGCACGACCTCTCCTTCAAGAAGAGTGAGTCGCTGCAGGAAGATCTACGGGCAGGAGTAGGATCAGCAACGGGCTGAAGCACCACTCCTGCTCTTCGACCCGACCATTGGCAGCATTATCCTGATGGCTTGGCACATCTAGTTCCTGTGGCAAGTAATCTAACATTTCGCAGAGGCTCCCAAGGCCGTCAAGGCCGTCACCGAGTTCGCTCAGAAGGCTATGGGCGTCAAGGATGTCCGCATCTCGCCCGGCCTCAACCAGGCTCTCTGGTCGCGCGGTGTCCGCTCGCCCCCCCGCCGTGTTCGCGTCCGTCTTGAGCGCAAGCGTAACGACGACGAGGGTGCCAAGGAGAAGCTCTACGTCGTTGCCTCGGTTGTCGAGGGCGTCACCTCGTTCAAGGGTCTTGAGACCGTTGTCGTCGAGGGCGACGAGGAGTAAATTTCAGCTAGCATGCTAGTTGGGGATTGCCTGGGTTGGCGAGGGTTTTAGGCTGTAGCCCGTCATGACATTCATCAGCCGTGTATATTGTGCCACTTGAGCTGCGAGCTTGCGAATGCGCACATATGTAGGCGCAGGAGCAGTGATGCTGGTTTTGGGGAGTTTCAGCAGAGCACATATACAGCGTCAATTCAAGTTCTGGACGAGTGCCAGAGGACCGTCTCGTACAGGAGAGATGGATCCCTCTGTCAGTTCACGGTTGAAGGCTGTCACCGATTATGATGCACGCTAGATCAGTCTGCCCGGTCCGCAATCGAGGAACTCTGATACTGTACATGCCAAGGACGGAGCTCGGCGCTTCCATGCTACCCCGCAGTGCGCGCAGTGCCAGGACGGCGCGCCCAGATATCCAAGATTCTGGTGCCCCAACAAAGCCGGCTGATCAGATTTTCCTTGTCACGTGACCAGAGAAAAACTGCTTTTTGACGCAATCAGGTCACGCCCAACTTTGCATAAAATTAGAGGAGCCGCCACTGGACAGTAGTTTACATCTCCCACCCCATACCCTACCAGCAAAATGTCGGTCGAAACCGAAGTCAAGCTCAGCAAGGAGGAGCGCCGCAAGCTCAAGGAGGAGAAGAAGGCGCGCAAGGCCGCCAAGGCCGAGGCGGCCGCCGGCGCCGGCGAGGTCGTCGAGAAGAAGGAGAAGAAGGAGAAGAAGGATAAGAAGGACAAGAAGGACAAGAAGCGGTCGCGTGACGAGGACGGCGAGGAGTCCAAGACAAAGAAGGCCAAGTCCGAGCCTGCTTCGCCCGCCGAGACTGTCATCGCCACACCCGCTGAGGGCGACGCCGAGGTCGCTGCTCCTGCCCTCTCGAAGAAGCAGCTCAAGAAGCTCAAGGCCGCTGCTGCTGCCTCTGAGGCTGCCGACGCTGCTGCTCAGGCTATGCCGACGCCGTCCGAGTTTACCGCTGCGCACAAGGCGTACCTTGCCGAACAGAACATCACCCTCGAGCCGTCGCTCTTCCCCCCTCACCTTGACATGGCGACTCTCTCTGTGCACCCGAAGATCTCCCAATTCCTCTCCGCGTTCCCGAAGCCCACCCCCATCCAGGCTGTCTCGTGGCCGGCTCTCCTCGCCAAGCGCGACGTCGTTGGTATTGCCGAGACCGGTTCGGGCAAGACCCTTTCGTTCGGTGTTCCCGGTGTCCACCATCTCGCCTCCCTTCCCCCGCCGGGGAAGAACGGCAAGGGCAAGCTCGCAATGCTCGTTCTTGCGCCCACTCGTGAGCTTGCGCAGCAGAGCTTTGACACTCTTGTCAAGCTTGGTGCTGGTCTAGGCATTGGTGCCGTTGCACTCTTCGGTGGAATGCCAAAGAACGAGCAGATCTACAAGCTCCGCTCCGAGGGTGTACGTATCGTCGTCGGTACCCCTGGCCGCACCCTTGACCTCGCGGATGCCGGTGATCTCGACCTTTCGTCCATCAAGTACCTCGTCCTTGACGAGGCCGACCGCATGCTGGACGCTGGTTTCGAGAACGACATTCGCAGGATCATCGCCCACTGCCCGGGTCACACCGGTGGCCGTCAGACCGTCATGTGTGAGTTACTTGAGGCCAAGTCAGTATAACAAGCTAACGTGCAGTCTCCGCCACATGGCCCGAGTCCGTCCGCCGTTTGGCGTCGTCGTTCCTCACCAATCCCATCAAGGTTACTGTTGGATCGGACGAGCTCTCTGCCAACAAGCGCATCGAGCAGACGGTCGAGGTTCTCGACGACCCTCGTCAGAAGGACGGACGTCTCACCTACCACCTTCGCGCACATGAGAAGGCCCAGCCCGGATCGCGTGTCCTTGTGTTTGGTCTGTACAAGAAGGAGGCCCAGCGTCTCGAGTACACGATCCGCCGCGCCGGCTTCAAGGTTGGCGCGCTCCACGGCGACATGAACCAGAATGACCGTTTCAAGGCCCTGGAGGCGTTCAAGAACGGCTCTGTCAACGTTCTTGTTGCCACTGATGTTGCCGCCCGTGGTCTCGACATCCCCGACGTCCAGCTCGTCATCAATGTCACCTTCCCCCTCACCACCGAAGACTTTGTCCACCGATGCGGCCGTACCGGCCGTGCAGGCAAGACTGGCAAGGCCATCACCTTCTTCACTGGCGAGAACCACGAGCGGGCACTTGCCGGCGAGTTTATGCGTGTTCTCCGCGACGCTGGCGCCGAGGTGCCCAAGGAGATGGACCGCTTCCCATCGACTATCAAGAAGAAGGCCCACCCCATCTACGGCGCCCACTTCAACGACACTGCCGACGCACCTGCGCCTACCAAGATCACTTTCGATTAATCGGGTTCCACTCAGCTTTGTTCTCCCATCATACCCTGCTTGCCAATACATCAAGCGAACGACAAATAAAATACGGATTACGCGTCGCCTAGCAATAGAGCCTAGAGTCCTTCTGCGTCCGTCCATGTGCCACTAGACTTTCATTCTGTAGATGTAGTGTATGCATGGATCACATTTGGTACCAACACAACTGGCGACGTGCAGCGATGCGTACATGACCGATCGTTGATGACACGATACGAACCAATCTTTCTGCCCTGACAGGCCTACAATACGGATACAATGTGGCTATCTCTCAAAATCCGGACATCTCCACTCATTCAGCTTCACCGCGCACCACCTGCGAGCCCATGCAGCTCCCGCAGCATCCCCTTCACGTCCTCGAGCCACGCCGGCACCTCCTCTTTCAGGTGGGCTGTGAGCCACACTGCCCCTCCCTCCGACAACGCGCGAAGACGAAGAAACGCCAGAGTTGTTGAGCCACGTTCGAGTTCCGCCAATGTGAGGATGAGACTCGCAAGTGCGTTCTCGTCTTGCCGGGCCTGCTGTCAGAACGTTGAGAATATTTACCCCAACTCACCTCCACTTGTGCGGCGGAGATGCGCGCCGCATACGGGTTTGCGCCCGGCAGGGCAGCACTGGCGTTTGCATATGCATCATATCGTTGCCGCATGCCTTCAAAGTGCGTAAGCAGTGACTTGAGCTTTGAACGCGTGATCTGGTGTTAGGATCCGTCAGAGTTTGCATTCCTTGACTCACCTCTACGCGTCCGATGCGAATGCACTGTACGAATGGCGGGCTGACCCGGAGTGTTCCCCATATGCTAGGCATTGTATTTGAGGGTGCACGGCGCGCAAAAAAGGCAAGGATAGCCAATCGGTCCTCATGGCTGGGAAGAGGAGGAAGGGTCGGCGAAGATGGAACAGGGGTGGGGATCGAAGAGGCAGGAGAAGAAGAAGCAGTGAACCGCGAGAGGGGAACCGGGCGCCGTGGTGGCGGAAGCACCAAGCAGAGGTGGGAGGACGGTGCGGACAGCCTTGAACCGGCAGTCTTCTCCGTCCGGCGGACGCCGAGTGACAATGGCCGGAGGCCTCGCTTCTGGCGCTGAGGAGCTGATGGGGTGGGAGGTGATGGCGTGGGAGGCTTCCGCAATGTCCTGGACAAAACTCGCGTCGGAGTTGACTGCAAGTGGACGTGCGATGCGGTGGCAACGGACGGACTCGCATTTCCTCCATCTTCCACAATCTTCGGACTTGTTGGTGCCGAGGTGCTCGTTGACGCCAACCCCGCGCCCTGCTTCCAGTCCCACGGCACAAAGCAGTCAGAATGAAGGCACGGCGATGTCGGAGGAGTGACGTAGCCGAAGCGGCTCTCGACATCGGGCATTGAGAGGGTGCCCTCTCGGCGGTCGTTGAGCAAGTGTCGGTGCGGAGTTGACGGTGGTGGCGTCCGCATTTTGCACGCTGAGGAGCGGACAAATGTTCGGAATCGCGCTGTATGTCGTTGTTGTTGTTGGGACTTCGCTGTTGGTTGCAAGTAACTTTATCCTCGGCAGTGTGTGGGAGTCGACATGAATGTCAACAACGGCGACGCGGTTCAAGTTGACAGGCTCCGAGTTGCACAGGTCTCGAAATGTGTAAGACTGTGACTGATTGACGCTGAGTGATGTGTGAGACTGTGTTGAATGACAGTCACGGCCAGCTGGATAGACAGTGCGATACGCGCTACATGATGTACAATGCGTGATGCAGGACAATAGGATAACAGAATGCAGGGCCATGCAGGGCTAGCAGCTCGTCGCGTCACGCACTCTCGCGTCCGTTGGACGCACACAGGAACCAGGGCTCGAGAGAATGGCGCATCAGAAGCAACTCGACATGACGCATACATTGCGCTCACTGTGACAATTGCAAAGCTGGGTGTGTGTATTGTCGCATGTTTGTAGGGCTCGGCGGGCCTGTAACTGCTCTGCCGTCCCTCTTTGGACGGAGCAAGCTGGACAAGGATATTCGGTGCCCTACTTTCTGCAGCGACACCGGGAGATCTCGACAACGGTGTCTTGCACTGAACTACTCCGGCAACCTGCAGTCCGCCGCAAAACATGTCCACAGTACATACAGCACGGCCAGCCGATACCCAGCCCATCGCGTCGCGACACGATGTGAGGACCCGTCGTTGCTGTCAGTTGTCAGTTCGGCCGAAGGTTGCTTGCTTGGCAAGGTATTGATGTTCCGTTCCTGTTCCTGTGATATAATATCTTTTCTGTTCCTTTGATATGCGCCATCATAAACAAAACACGGGTTGTTTTACATGCCGGATATGGATCTCGCATCAAGGATGTTGGTTGTATGGTACCTTTGTAATAGGTGAAATGGCGCTGATCTGGAGACTATTACGGTATATGCAGTGTGGTAATCGCCTGAAATTTCGACTTAGCACCAGATGTGGCACTTTCAATGCCATCTCGAGTCCGGCCTTCCACGCCATATCTCTGTCGTGCTCGACACCATCGTTCTCAACAGCTTTATTAACAGACCATTGTTTTCTCTGCATAAATGGACTTGCAAGGCTTTGTTGACCGTATCGACGCAGCTTTAGACGCTGAAAACAAGTTGTGATTGTTTTTATCTGGTAGATCCGAACACACTTATTGCCAAACGCATTGCTTTTCTCCGACAGTGCGTCGCGCCAAAAACCTTGGTCTGCAAGCCGAGGAAGGCTCCAATTTGGCACCGTCATGAAAGACTAAATTGGGGACGACCTCCAATTGACCTAACTGCAGCGGTGTAGGAGTTTGTTCTGTTTTGGTCTGGTATATCACAAAGCTTCAAGTACTATTAACCACGGTGCTACGGTCTCATAATATCCCAAGTGCTCTCGACCTTATGTGTCTTGTCCTGCGTATCGAGTTTCCCAACACAAAATGCCTTCTTCAACGTGCGACGCGCTTGCCGTTTTGGTATCCCTTGGTGCGCTTGTGCTTATTCAGAGCTCGGTTGCGTGCTTAGAACAGTCAGTGTGGGACCGGGGCAAATGGAGCTTACCTGTCCGGTCCACTTCTTTCCACACTTGTCGCACACGGCGACAACCTCCTCGGTCTGCTTCGCGGAGCTCGCACGGCACAGTCCGGCCTTGTACAGGCTCGTAGACTGGTGCCGTTTGATGGCCCAGTCACGGCCCTGGCCAGTAGTCTTTGACAAGAGAGGATATACGTACCGCACTGGTCCACGATGCCCCACATTGAGAGCAGCTGACCGTCTCCGGGACAGACCCCGGCTGCCAGTTGCTCTCGCACGTCCCATTGGCATAGCCCTTGGAGCGGCGGTGCTGTTTGAGCATGTTGTTCCTGTACTGGAGTGTCAGCGAAAGCCATTGCTCGACTCACGTGTCCCTTCCACTGGCGGCCGCACTTTTCACACGCTACCACCTCCGGGATAGAGTTGGGCTGCGAAATCGACCCCCAGCGACCCTCCTTGTATGCCTTGGTTTGCTTGTGGGCGCGAAGGCGCTCAATGCGGTCTTGCGAATCAGTGAGGGCTTTGGTGGTGGAGGTGAACTCACGCCCGATGTCCAAGTCGTGTTACATTGGTCACACGTCTGCGGCCCCGAGGCCTCCTTGCACGTACGGTCGCGGTAGCTGTCGGTCTTTAGATGCCGAAGATAATTTGAGTGGCGGTTCTGGACGTCAGTGGTCAAACCATCAGTCACGACATACCTTGCCCTTGAACTGATGGCAACAGCGGTCGCAGATGCAAACGTCGGGTAGGGGCTCGGTGGGCCGGTCTGTGGAAGGTTTTCTTTGCAGAATCCATGCTGATCAAGGTGACGGTGGTGATTTTGGGAACCACCATATGATCTGTAATGGCGACAAAGAGAACAGGACAGGGAGCAGGGGCATACAGATTCTGGGGGGCAGGAAACATGAAAATGGATCTGACTGTTAGTCGGTTGTATGCAATCGCGGATGCGGCCGGGCAAGTCGTGATAGAGTTGGGTGTGATAACCAGCAACAGGATGAACATTCATCAGCCGAGATCGTCAGGAAGCCGGTGTGTAGTCGCTGTGTGGATGTTGCATGGAGAACTTTCAACTCAGTCCACTACCATACTTCTGGGAACGCGACGTCTATATCTGCGTCGTGTCATCCACAAAGCTAGGGAGTTAGGAAGGAAGAGGGAGAGCGTAAAGCAAACGGGACTGTGTCAGTAGGAAAGAGAAAAAGCGTTGGCTTGCTCCTTCAACGAGTCAATCTCCCCCCGAAGCGCCGCGGCTCTTCTCCGCTTGCGCCTGCGCTTCGTCTCCACTTGCTCCCACGTCTTCTTTTAAGTCTCAAATCTGACCGCACCAGGATCCCATGATGCCTTTCTTTTCTGAGTTCACCCCTTGCTGTCTCCCGGCGCGCTCAAGCGCTCAAGCTTGTGCTCGTCGCGTTCCTTTTCCAAGTCCGCTTGATAGGTGTCGCGCCAAAGATGTCAGCACGGTGAGTACCTAAACATTTCAACACTATAGATAGGCAGTAGGCAGAGAGAAGACACTATTTTCTGCATTCAGTCCGATTACCCGGATCGGCAGTCCAGTCACCAGGGTCCATAAATACCTGAACCTGTCAGCGCATGTCAGCTACCCATGTGGCATCTCCACCCCGCCGTTGTGGCACCCCCACCACTGTCACACCTCCACCACTGTGGCACCTCTCCACACCACCAAATTTCTCCTCCACGCCACCACAACCATCCTCATCAACAACACATCAGCGGTACGCACTTTAGAAGATCGTGACCACTTCCTCTGCACTGGTGGGATGAATGGCCACACAGCTCTGGAAGTCTTTCCTGGTCGCTCCCATCTTGATAGCGACGGCGAAGCCCTGGAGAATCTCGTCTGAACCAACGCCGATCATGTGAAGACCAATAACCTTCTCCTCGGGCCCGACAGTAATAACCTTGTACGACGTGGGCGGCTTGTGGTCCTCGTCAAGCATGGCGCCGGACATGTCGCGGAACTTGGTGGTGTAGACCTTGACGGCGTCGCCGTACTGTTTCCGGGCGTCCGGTTCGGACAGACCGACGGAGCCAATAGTTGGGTGGGAAAAGATGACGGATGGAATGTTTGTGTAGTCGAGCTTGTCATCCTTGAACTCGGGGCCGCCAAAGAGACGGTTTGACAGGCGGCGACCAGCGGCAATGGCCACAGGTGTGAGAAGGGCCTTACCCTGGACGTCACCAATCGCCCAGATGTCCTTAACATTAGTCGCCTGCCACTCGTCAACGATAATGTCGCCCTTCTTGTCCATGGCGACGCCCGCCTTGTCAAGGCCAAGGTTGGCAGTGTTCGCGTGGCGTCCAATAGCCCAGACAAGCGTGTCGACCTCGAGGGGCTTGTCAAGACCGTTGCCATGGAGGAGGAGGCCAGACGCGGTCTTCTCAACCTTGGTGACTCCAGAGCGCCTGTGAACGTGCATACCGTTGTGCTCCATCCATGGGAGCAAAACGTCCGAGAGCATGGGGTCAAAGGTACGCAGGACCGCATCGTGGCGGATTAGGAGGTGGGTCTCGGAGCCAAGACCGTTGAAGATCCCGGCAAGCTCCACACCAATGTAACCCGCACCGACGACCGCAACGCGCTTCGGCTGGGTGTCAAGGTCGAAGAAGCCGTCCGAGTCAATACCATACGACGCGCCGGGAACTTGGTCGTCCGAGGGGACAGTAGGCTGGCCACCGACGGAGACGACAATCTTCTTGGCCTTGACCTGGTACTTCTCGCCATTGGCCTGGGTGATCTCGAGCGTATGGGGGTCGACAAACACGGCATAACCCTCGTGGTAGTCGACATTGTCCTTCACAAGGTTGCGCTCGCTGACATGAGCAAAAGTACTTCGAATTGAAAGCTTACTAGATGCCGTTGAGGCGCTTAATGTACGCGTCACGCTTAGCTTTGAGGGTAGGCCACTGGAACGATTCGACAATCTTGTCGTTGGTCTCCTTGTTACCAAAGCCATACGACGACGCCTTGCGGAGCGCATCGGCCATCTCGGAAGTGTACCACATCACCTCTGTAACGTTAGGGGCGCCAATGACATAGGGGGAATACCCAGCTGCGACTCACTCTTGGGCACACATCCAACATTCACACAGGTACCACCGAGACGGGGGGTCGCCTCGACCAGTCCGACCTTGGCGCCGTACGACGCGGCTCGACGCTGGAGTGAGTACTCGCATCTATGCAGCCTCGCATCCGTCTCCACTCACAGCACAGCCGAGACCACCGGATCCACCGCCGATGACAAAGAGATCACTGGAGTCAGCCCACGCCGTTCGCTTAATGTCACTCACTACTCGCCAGTCTGCGAGGCCTGGGTCTTCTCGAGAGGAGGCATACTGATGGGAGTGGATGTGGTGAACGTGCGTGCAGCGAGAGGTGTAAAGACAGCGACGCGAGGTGCGATGCGAGCAGGGATAACAGTTACTGCGGCAAAGGGGAGGCGGCTGGCGACAGGAAGTGCACGCCGAGGAAGAGATGTGAGGGGCGACAGGTTGGCAGGTGGCACACACGGGATGTGTGCTCAAATGTGACGACGAGGGTGATTTTATAACACGCTCAGGATTGCAAAGTGGAGTGATCACAACGTTCTGCACCGTGCATTGAGTGCCTGTCACCCACACGCTGCCAACTTTGAATCTGAATCAGCACAATGCATACCGCATGCATCATTCAGTGGAACCGTCAAACTAGTGTCCCGTTTGCCCCCGCTCGACCGTGAGACTTCCAGGCAGTGTCGTCATCTTCGGGCGTGCTATACAACATTCTTCTTGGTTTCATTCGCCGTAATCCGAATACCCTATTTGTCGTGACAAGAAAAACAATCAGCACAACGCTGTTGATTACCATATCCCTGCAACTTTCCCCACTCCACCTCCCTTTGCATCCCTTTCCGTCCTCGTGTCTGGAATTCCGTGTGCGCCCAGGCTCGGGGAATGCCATGTGCCGTTAGTGAGCTTCTGTCCGCCACAAACCCTGCCGAGCGATCAGCCACGGTCAATCAACCAACAGCACCCAGCAGTTACAGGGTCGCCAAAGCAGTCGCCGGTGTCCTGTTGGTTGTGCACTCGCCCGTTGGTCGTTCGCTGATTCAGATTGTGGGTAGCGGTGTAAGGGCTCCCTTTGTTTACGTAAGATGAGGACGAGTCAGTATGGCTTGCGTTGTCTGGTTAATGTCAGTTGATTAGACGTTCCCTAGATCCAATACCGGAGGTTAGTCTTCTGGGTGGTAGGAGCCGTATGCACATGGTGATTGTATTGGGGGATGTGATGGCAGTGGCTCTGAGCACTGCGGGATCATTCAATAGACAATTGCATGTCCACTACAGTCACTTGCCCTCGACATGCCATGAAAGTGAGATGGGTGGATGTCAACATAAGGGGAAAGGAAACAGGGCACACTGCTCGCATGCGTTAAAGTTGTTGCTAGAACGTGTGAAAGTAAAGATGAAGATGAGATTGGGGTGTTGGAGTAAGGTGCGTCTTTGAAAGAACGGATATGAAGAATGAACTAGGGTATCATGACATGGTGGTGATTATGCGTCTGGAGGGTCGTCTCGTATGGTCGTGTAGGGTCGGATGTCGGATGTCGGGGTGGGGTGAGGCAGAGTGCTGTGGATTCAAGTACCCGTCACGGGACGGGCAGCTTGACAACGTGCCGTGCACCTTCACATTGTGGTTTGGCATTTACGTCGGGGTCGTTCGTTGGTGGTTTGATTTTATATTATCTTCTTCTCCACGATGCGTCACTTCTCTTAGAGGTCGCAGGATCGTCCTTGGTTCCACTTAACGTTTCACTGGGCTGTGCTTGGGGCTTCCGAGGGAGAGATCCCAGACGATCGGTCCGGTCGTTGTCAGCTCGAGACGGGGCGCACCTGAGGTTGAGGGGGTGGTGACTGAAGGCGTCGCAGATCCCGAGACTGGAACAGAGTATGATAGGGGTGGGAGTATCGGTGGTCCGTTGCTGATGCCAGTTGTCGACTCTGCAGTGGTGGTGCTGTCGCTCGCGGAGGAGCGAGATCGGGCGGCCGCATGTTTCACGCCAAGGTTGTTGTTTGTGACCGCGCGACGAGTCTTCGGACGTGTGAAAAAGGAAGGCAGCTCGGCGCGCGCGCCACGCTTCCCAGACGGCGAAAGCGTCCCCAGCACGGAACGAGGATTTTCGTCCTTGGACCCATCACGCTGCATGGATACAGATCGCGAATTGGACGTCACGGTCGTACCGCGGACAGACGCGACAGGTGAGGGAGAGGTGGAGTTGGGAGCCGAGAGACGTGAGCTTCCCTGGCCACTACCCACGCGTTTGGACGGAGGGAACGCCTTGATCCGAGTGAGGGCCCGTTTCGTATTCTCCAGACCACGCGCCGCGAAAAGTGTTTGCCGCTTGGACTCGGTGGGTTGTTCAAGGTCGGCCTCAGAGTCCGACGTGAGGGCCTTGCGGAGGCCAGACGGAACACGGTTCGATGCGGCGCGACCGGAACGGATCGAGACAAGTCGTCCTCCTTGGCGACGACCGAGAACACCACCCAGACCGCGCAGGAAACCCGAATGGCCAGAAGCGTTGGCACCATTCACAGCTTCAGGGATGTCGTTGGCATCCAGATCGAGCTGCTCCCAGTCCTCATCACCCAACTGGCCAAATGATCCGTTGATGTCGACCGAGAGTCGCGCATGCGGGAACTGATCAACGCTGGGTTGTTGCCGGTGACGGCGAATGATGAGATTCGGGCTGCCACCATCGCGAATGGGAACGGCAATAACGTCCGAAACGGAAAGACCACTCTGCGGAGGACCCGAGGGAAGGCGGGGGACAATGCCCTCCACGCTGGGGGTGATTCCGAGCACTGATGGTGAGACGGGAGACATAGTCTCAATGTTGTCGACTGTAACGGCGGGAATCGAGTCGGCAGTATCACGGCGTTCGACAAGGGTATCCGAGGGAGGTGGCAGAACAATGGACGGAGTGCGAGAGGACGGGGTCCTAACGGAGTGGGTAATGGAAACGGACGTTGCGTTGGAGGTCGAGTTGGAAGGTGCGATGGACGGGGCGTGCACAGAGGTTTTTCCAGAGGAAACAGATTCCTTGCGTGGCATCGTGTCAGGCGATGACTGCGTTGTCGAGGCAACTGATGGTGCGTTGTCTGATCGGAGGGATGCGGATCGCAGAGGCGGACGGTAGAAGAGTTGACTTTCGCTCTCGTCGGAGGGCTCAGGTTCCTTGAGTGACTCCATGCGGTGCTCCTCCGACTCGCTGGGGATTGTGGGAATGGTATCCGTGACAGACTCGGGCTGATCAACGGTCGATGCGACCTCATCCACAATAGACTCAGCCATCTCCTGAAGTGGCTCCACCTGTTCGCCAATCATGGGATCATCGACCCTCTCAGTCGCGGGAGGGGTATCCACATCAATATCTTCGTGGACATCCTCATCCACGGCTATACCAGAGGGTGACGTCTCCGAGTGGCATTCGACGGAAGATTGGTCAGTCTCCTCCAAGACACTTGTGTTGCAGGTCCATTCGAACGATTCCAAGTCCTTCTGGAACTCTGCCTGAGCAGCAGCGTAGATAACGTCGTTGTTCAAAGCATTCTGCTCTCCATCCGGCTCCTTGCCATAATCGTGACCCGACATGTCCACAGTAGGGGTTTCCTCCAGGCAGAGACGGGGGAAAAACTGCGTGTTGTACTCCGCTATAGGATCAATCTCGAGCTGAAATGGGTCTTGATAATCGCCCTTGTCGACTGTCTCCCAGTCGACATTTGTAAAGTACGCATGAGTCTTAACGCATGGCTCAGTGAGACGGAACATTGGCTCCTTGGCCAAGAGACCATCGATAAAGTCGTATGTTGTGGAGTCGATCCGGTATCGCTCTTTTAGGTAGCTGCGCGGGTGGTCGCCACGATACATCGCGTCCCATGGAGCATTGACGACGCGCTCGTATAGTTCCGCCTTCAAAGTCAGTTTCACTCCATTTTGCGAGCTGTTGATGACTGACATTGCTTTCGTCGTCATGGCCGCGAAAGGGGACGCGACCAGTCAAGCATTCACACACAATGCACCCGAGTGCCCACCAATCGATGGCATATGTGTAGTGATTGCGCTTGATGACTTCTGGCGCGAGGTATTCTTGAGTGCCGACAAACGAGTAGGCGCGGTCCCAGGTCAGTTCGCCACCACGATACGAGCCAAAGCCCCGGCCGGCGTGCGGAGGAGGCGTTCCCTTGCCCTCGATGTAGTCCGCAGGGAGCTTGACGGGGATAGGATCACCACGGTATCCAAAGGACTTTGAGAGACCAAAGTCGGCCAAGACGGCGTGTCCATGCCAGTTAAGCAGGATGTTCTCAGGCTTGAGGTCACGAACAAGGATGCCTTCCCTGTGCCTAATCTTGTCAGCGCCACACAACGCATCCCACATACAAGGCGTCCAGTCCGGCAACAATGTCACAGGTGTAGAATCGAGTTCGAAGGGGGCCCAGAATGCCATGGATTTCCATCTGGGTCGCGAGATCACCACCGGGGTAGAACTCCATAACCAGATAAAAGTTCTCTTTGTCGCAGAATGAATAATACAGTCGAGAGACGAACGCGCTCCGCCGTTCCCGGGATGTGAAGTGCCGCAAGATGCGTTGTTCGGTGAGAGTGTGGTCCAGTTCATCGTTGGCCAGAACAGCGCGTTTCGAGATGGCCTTCATGGCATGCACTCTTGCGGTCGGAGTGTGTTTGACGAGGAGGACACGACCTGCGCAGCCCTTCCCAAGGACGCGGATCAACTCAAAGTCATTCAACCGGGGCGAATGCGATTCCCGACGACTGGGCGACCGCCACTGGGTATGCGTGTCGCGCTTGGGGGAGATATTGAGGTCATCATTGGAAACGTCGGGGCTGGGAATTGGTGCAGGCTGGATGGACGCATTGTTCGACGTCGATGGGCTTGTGCTAAGCGGCATGGTGGTGTGTCCTCGAGGCGGGCTCGGGGGAGGAGAGGCAGGGAGGGGTATCTTGTATGGTACTGAGACCATGGCCCTTGCGAAGATGTCAAGCGAGAGTGGTTGTGAACGAGAGTGGGTAGTAGGTGTTGAAGGCAAAAGCTATCAAGCTGTGATTGTCAGTGTTTCGTGTCCAGAGGTGGGTCGAGGCAGACAACTGGGATGATGTGACACCCTGCTCCAGCACGCCACAATGCGACCAAGCCGAACGGGGTCCATCGTGAGATGCCCAAGTTACGTACTGTATGGGGCGTGGTGCCAAAGAGTCTGGTCGCAGACCCCTTCACTGACACCGTGCGGCTGGCGGCAAGAACCGAAAGGCGAAGTCGAGAACCACGCGATAGATTCTCAGCGGTCTGCGAGACCGTCCGTCTAAACGGTCTGACTTTGCTATGTTTGCCAGACGAGTCGGTGAGCTGATGTGTTGTGTGCGCCAGCAACAGCTGTTGTTGTTGATGGCGATGATGATTCAGTGAAAGATGTCGTGCGTGGCCCAGGTGGAGTTGTTGCAGGGACACAGCGGGAGGCCGGACTCGAGGCTGAGGGGACGGCGCGCGCGGCACGCAGTGGCGCGAAGTGACTACAGTAGACAACGCGTGCACGCGGTTTGGCTGGTTAAGATCAAGCGCACCTGGCGTCGGTGCCTGGCCGTGCAGCCTGACCTGTAACAAGAAAAAGGGAAAGGGAAAAAGAAGCAGGGAATAAAAAAAAAAAGTCTTGTCTGGCACCGTGGAACCTGCAAGAGTAGTGCGGCTCCCAGCTCCAAGCTGCAAGCAGGGGTGTTGATCCGAGACCACAGGGGCCACAGAGGCGGGGCAAAGGTGGGAGACACGAACGGGTTCTGAGTTTTTGAGTCGCAAGCGAGATAGACTCCACTTTTGAAGCACCAGGAATGGACGACTGCACGATAGTTTGGCGTCGACGGTGGAATTAATGGAAGTCGATGGGGTCGCGACACGATCCACAGTGACGGTAGATGCAGTGGCCCGTGATAAACAGCCTCGAGATCAACGATGCACTAGCAACAGGCGACCAAAGTGGGTCGGAATGGAGTGAACCCCGAATACAAGGTAGCGAGTCCCTTTGTAGGAGTGGAAGGAGGGAGGGAAGACACCTGGCACCAAAGGGACTAGAGTTTTTAGGATCTGGGATTCTGCAGATGGTGCAAAGACCACGACGAGAGGCAGCCTGACTGAGATCAAAGGGTGTCACGTCGACGGCAGCCGATGTTTTTGAAGTGGTCGGTGCGAGCAGTCACAGAGGCGGCAGGCGTTTCGTTCGGGTCTGTGCGGACCAGGGGGCGTATAACAAAAGCGCGTGCCCTGCGGAGGTCCAACAGGACTAGGGAAAGAGGCGAGGAACCGCGAGGAAACGAGTGACTTGGATAGAGAGAGCGCTAAACGCTTCACGACAGGATAGTAGGTCGGGGCACCGTACTGTGCACAAGGGAAACGCCGAGCGTCGGGTGGCTTGTGTGCACAAGGAAGCCGGTTTGACAAGGAGATGGATGCTGATGATGGAACCAGTGGAAGATGGCCCACCCGAGTATAAGCGTTACGCCAACTAGCGCTGAGAATGTCGCTGTGCAGAGCGAGAAGGAAAGGCACAGATAGTGCAGTATGGTTGAATGCAGTGGGAACCCAGAATGTCTGCAGCTTCCGGGCCCTTCAAGGAATCAACTGGACCAAAACGCGGTGTACCGTGTTGTGGTCAGGACCTTGGGGCCTTGTATCCTCTTGCTAAGATCGGGGCTCTGAGGATCAGAGGGTTGTACTACTGGCGGATGGGAGCCGTGTGGCGTGGGAGCGTGCCCGCAGGTGTGTCCACGAGTCTTGAGGTTTTGAGGTCTGGTGGTACAAAACGCGGCACTGAAAACAAGCGACGCAATGTTCGCGTAGACTGTGGGGCGGAAGTGTGGGACGCGAACTGAGTGCCAAGATAAAGGGACGTGAGCGGTGGCCTGGTTGTGGCGCGCCGCAAGCGTTGTCAAGAAGGACGAGGCAACAAAGGGCGAGGGATAGGAAGGATAGGAATAAGCAGAGCAGGGTTGTCGCGGTAAGCTGACGGCTCTGAGTGAGAACAGGGAGGTAACGAATGTGCGGAGTTGGTGAGGATGTATGTTAATAATGTATGGGAGACGGCCGATATGGATAGTGGATAGTGCAGAGCGCAGAACGTGTGGGGGAGGAGAGGAAGGGTGGAGACCGAGCGCAGCCAGAGGCGTTGAAGTGGTTGGTCCAAGATTCCAGGAGCTTTGGCGCTCAGAGATCAGAGTACCTGTGCGCCAGGTTGTAAGTTCTGATGATATCGTATGGCTGATGGAATTGATGGGACTGATGGAAAGGGTGCGTGCGGGTTAGCGGGAGTGCGGGAGGCTTTCAAGAATACAGCTCAACAGCACTACGGTACTGCGGTACTGCGGCTTACATCGCAAACGCGTATCAACCTATCAAGTGCATGTATTGTATGGGCGCAGGCAGAGCTCGACGATTAATCGCGATTGACCGACGACGCGCGACGCGATGACCGTCAATTCTACAGCGGATCCAACGGACCTCGTAGTCCTGTGCCGGCCTGTCCGGTGGTGCTGACAGCCCCAAGGCACTGACGGCCTGGTGGATTGTTACAGGACTCCTCCATCCGCTCTTTCATCGTGAGATTCGACTTTGACTTCTGAAGACGAACTCGGACAAGCCGGACAAGAAACACCTGTATTTGTGCATCCATTTACAGCTCACAGAGTACAGAGGACGAAACTGAAAATCGACTAGACCGACGAGGATTGATAGCTGTCCGATCGGTTGGTCGTGGTGGATCGTACCGTGGACTAGTACGACTAGTGGACTGATGCGTGGCCTCTGCGCGCTCTGCGCCTGCGTAGGATCGCGAATCGTTGCCACCGAGAATCGTCGATCTTCTGAAACTAGACTAGTCGTCAGCAGCTTGCTCGGAAGCTCCAGGGAGCGCAAGGGACTCAGAAGTGATCCGAACCCGTGGACCCTTTTGTACCCCTGATCTCCCTCGATCCCTCTGGTAACCCAATCCGCCCATACCCTTCGGTGGCAGGTCGGCAGCCTGCAATGCTGCAGTTCTACCGCTTCTCAAGCAGTCCGCTCTCCTCTCCTGTGCAGCGCAGGAAAGGAGGAGAGGAAGGTGCTGCACTTTGTACTCTAATACTATATAGTTCCCGTCAAGCGGTAAGAGCGTAAGAGAGAATAAGGGAAGCAAGGCGGAGAGGATTGTCTGACCACTTTGGGAATGTGTGTCCTGCACTCCGCTCGGTCTGCGCACTGCGAGGTCGGATGCACAGTTGCTTAGTAGTGTAAAGCGTAGAGCGAGACTGACAGTGCGTTTCGACCGTGCTTTGAGGTTTCCAAGAATTCGCTGTCAAAGATCCAAAATCCAAGATCAAGACCTTCCTTCCCAGTCTGCATGACCTGGGGATCAGATCTTGATCTGCACTCCAGGCCGGCCGGTTTGGCAGCCTACTGCTTCTCATGTCGATCTGGACAGAGCCAGACCACAGCTTAACGCTTCAAGTTCAGGATCCTCGGGTCCCCGTTTTACAGGTCGACCAGAATTGTAGAAACTGTATCAACAGGGCTCTGGAAGACGGGCCAGGGTGACGAGATGGCCCCAGCATGCCAGCCGCAAGGGACGCGGGTAACAACGGTCTGGCGTCCGCCAGACAGTTAGGCGTTAACGGGTCTCGAAGCTGGGTGCAGCCAATGAGGGGCGTCCGTCAGCCTCCACATCGGTTGCGTTTCACGGACGCGTCGACGCGCCCTCCCGAGCGCCCACCGCCCCCCCCCCCCCCCCCCCCCCCCCCCCCCCCCCCCCCCCGGTGAGTCCCACGCGATCCCACGTGATGGCACTACGCGCACTGCAGCAACGTTGGTGTAGCGGAACGTGTGGAAGTGACTTTCAGTTCGATAGAGCGCGGAGTTGGCAGGTTTGGAGCGGCACAGGAAGGGACGAACGACCGTCTCTCGTAATTCGGCCGACGCGGGAGTCTCGGGCTTGCGGCACGATGGGTTGGCCCTTCGTGTGCATTGTGTGGGCGCAGGTGGACGTCCCCTGGGCTGTGTGTAGCCTGTAAACCCGCAGGATGGCCGATCGCAGGTTAACTCGACTCAAAAAATATTGACCCGTGTACAGAATGCGAAGCAACGACGATGCGAGGACGATTGTCTGTCGATATGTCGATATCTGTCTGTCCACGACGGTCACGATATCACCATGGCCCATGGCACTTATAATCACGTGATGTCTGCCGCAACCTTTCACCGCCGCCAGCGTGCTGTCGCTCGAATTTCTGGCGTTGATGTCTCTGCTCGCACTAGATTGTAAGCTTGTAAGCTAGTGCAAGCTCGCATGCTTCCATCGATCCATCAGTAGCTCGTGGGCCATGCGACAACCTGCAATTGGCGACCATGAACAAGAAAAAAAAGAGAAGCAGGCGCAGGGTAGATACGACCCACGCGAGAGACTCGACAAGAGTGCAAGAGTCTGAAAGGAGCAAGTCGGCCATGGAAAACCGAGGGTAACTCACATCCCACCCATGAAACCCATATCGACATGGAGATCTGGAGACAAGATGACACACGTCGTCTGGTTAGTCCTCTGCAGGCATGATCTCGCACCACCTGCACACTACTTGCTACTCTGATCCGTCGTATCAGACGGACTCTGAGTGGGCGAGGATGCATAGCGAAAAACGCTTGAGAGCTCGACAGGACCGAAGAGCCATCTTGACACTGGGCAGTAAGTTGGGCCATTAGGGGTGTCCTTGGGTGTTGCGCCCCAGGCCCCAGGACGCGCCCTTGGTTGTCAACTGCCTGCCCAAAGGCACGACGCCCGCGCACGCCCCCCCTGTCCCACCTCGGACTGCTTCCCACCAATGCCACCAACCAGGCCCGCCCATGGCCCTCCGGCCCTCCAGGTCTCCAAAATCCCAACACGCTCACACGCTCACATGCCAAGTACAGTAATTCCACCTAGCGCCCCCCACCTCATCCCCCCCCCCCCCAACTCACTCTCTTTCCACACTCTACGCCAAACCCTCCATCCTGTCCATCCACAACTCCACTCCATCCTTCATCCACCTCTGGACCCCATCCATCCCTTCTTCCCTCCCCTCACAGTCTCCACTCCCTCGTTTCACTCTGTATAGCTCCTTCTTTCGAAGGCCACGAGTTTTTACGACCTACCACGGACATTTACATCAGCACGTAGCACATTCCTCGTGCACACGCGTTTCGGGCACCCTCTGTCGCCGCGTCTCAACCAGCCGGTCTGACCTGACGCGCTACACACAGCCAGAACACTCCCAAACATCACGACTTCGTCCAGATTTTTCGATTCTCATTCGCGCACGACACGCATATCAGTGCGCCAAACACAGCGCGTGCGGATCCTGTGTCTTTCCTCTTCATTTCCCGCCACTGCGTTAGCTTCCCTCTTGCACAATCGACGCGGATCAATCTCGTACCCCGCCATCTCTTGGGTGGAACACTTTCTCGTCGCTTTTATTCTCTCTTCGATACCACTTGCAACCTCAAAATGGCGGCAGCCGTCGGATTAGCGCCGCAAATGGGTGACCATATGGGTATGCAGCGCGGATATGCGTACCCCAACGGCATATCTATCATGGAGGATTCCGAGGATGGCGACCACGATGACGAGTACACGGAGCACGTTTCAATGGAAGAAGACATGGAGCGCTACTACCAACACCATCATTACCAACAACAAATGCACCCCGAGCAGCTGCAATACCACCATTACCAGCCCGGGGACGACGAAAATGACCTCGAAGAAGACGAGGTTTACTCTGATGAGAGTTCAGACGAGAGCATTCTTCCGGACGAAAACATCGACTTCAGCTTGATATACGCCTTGTGAGTTGTCAGCATCAGCTCAAACAAAGTTCTGACACCGGTAGACATACCTTTTTGGCCACCGTGGAAGGGCAGGCGTCCGTCGTGAAGGGCGACTCACTCCTTTTGCTGGATGACGCCAACTCGTACTGGTGGCTCGTGCGCGTCCTGAAGACCGAGGATGTGGGGTACATTCCCGCTGAGAATGTTGAGACACCATACGAGCGTCTAGCGCGTCTGAACAAGCACCGCAATGTCGACATAGCCGCTCCGACTAAAGAGGAGGCCGCACTCGGCGAAACTCCTCGCGAGAATAAGCTGAAAAGCTTTATTGGATGGAAGAGCCGTGACCGTAACCAGGACGATGTGGTCGAGGAACGCGAGGGTCGACGTGTGATTTTTGCACCCCCGACATATGTTGACCACCCTGGCGACATTTGGAGTGACGACGAAGAGGACGACGACATGGACGAGGACGAACTCGACCATCACCACGATGATGATGACCACAGCTTTGAGGACGAGGGGCATCCCGAGATCCAGGGCTACGACATTGAGCCAGATGACGGCGTCGAGTGGGCGCAGGATGCCGTCGAGGCTGTCCGCTCCGGCGTCACTCCCACTGCTCCTGAGTCTTCGTCTACCGACCATAGCATGGCTGTTGAATCGCGCGAGACCGACATCGTTACTCCCGACAATGCGCCTATGGCGGACATAACTGTCGCGAACGACAAGGACTCCAAGGGGATGTTTGGTGTGGAAACCATTGCCGGTGCCGGTATTGCTAGCACCGCAGCGGGCGTTGCGACTGTTGTGGCTGCCCATCCCCCTCCGAACCGCTCTCCCTCGCCTGCCGCTCCGTCAGGCGCGCTTGCCCGCACCAATCCCACGCCTCCACCGCATCGGGCGGGCGTCATGTCTCCTGACATGGACACAAGCCCCGAAGCGTACCTGCGCGACGTTTCCACACCGCTTCCTACCTCCTCCACCGTGGAAACAACAGGCTCGTCCACCATCGATACTCCCTCGCCTACTCCAGCCCAGAGGCAAGCGCCAACACCGTCTCCGAAATCGGTCCACCGGGCCCTTGGCTCTACCCGTGCCCCTACGGCGACTGGGTCACCAAGAGCGGCTCCGGCAGTGAACACCGCAGTGACCCCTCAGAGCCCCGTTACCGCTAGCATCGCCACATCTCCTGGTCCTCCTACCGGAGCAGCAAGCACCCAGCCGCGCCGACTTCCCACATGGAACGCCGATGCTTTCAACATCTCTCGCTTGACCAGCATCATCCGCGCACGCGCCGATGAGGATCGTCGTACACGCCGTCTACCAAAGTCCCTCGAGGCAGATGTGGTGCAACAGACATACTACGGAGAAAAGCTTGCGCTTGATGCCCTCCAGCCCGACATTCGCGCTGGTTACGTTCATCTACAGGCCAAGATGGACTCTTTTGACCGCGAAATCGACAACCTTCTTGGGGCGCTGGTCGCTGCCCATTAGACATGGTTCTCGATCCGTTTTCGATTTCTGATTTCTTTTTCTGTCGTTGATTCTGATTTTCGACTTTTGGTAATCGACTGTTGTGTTTCGATACGATTCTTCCACCCGTCCTCCGAACGTGCAACCCAACCCATTCGATCCACACCCGTCTTTGCACCATATTCCATCCGCCTGGCCCATCAGCGGTTTCGACAGGCTTCGACTCTGGGGCTGCAGCGGTTGTATAATTATGAGTCGCACACCCTGCCTGTAAACGCTAGATAGAATATGCATCCCACTGGCGAACGAGTGGATACCTTAGGCATGTACTGTCGATGTCATCCGTCATCGCCTCTACGGATAGCAATACTGATGCCTGCTTGGTTTTAGTGATTGCGGCTCCACACCGCCGGTTCAGGCGCCATCAGTGACCATGGTACCAAAGGTCATGGTACCATACCGCATGATCACAGTGATACATGCATGTCGAGGATATTGTGCTACATTATGCACAGGAAGATGTTGTGTTGGCTGCGTGACAGTGTTGGACTGTCATCGGCGGTGATGATGCGGTGCCATCCTGTGCGAGGCGGTCCAACGATCCTGTGCACCACCAAATCGCCCACTATTGTCGACCATTAGGCTCGCTGCGCGCGCTACCGCCGGTCCTTCTTATCGCGTTCGCGCTCGCGCTTTTCCTCCATCTTGAGACGCTCGTCCATCATTTCCTTAAACTGTGAAATGATCGCGCCCTCTTTCTCGATCCACTCCTCCCGGCTTTGCATGAGCATGGCGCGCTTCTCCTCCGCATTGATCACCTGCCCCTCCTTGCGGAGGCGCACGGCGTTCATGCGCTGATGTCGTGAACCGCTCATGACGTAGCCCGAGTTCTCAAACTCTTGGATCTTCTTCATATCCATTCCGATCTCGCCACGGCGCGGGATACGTTCGCCCTTTTCGACAAACGCCTGCATTGCGCGTCCCTCACCGGGCAGCAGGTCGCGGAACCTGTTAGGTTAGCTCGTCACTCTATTTGGCCGATAACAGCTCGCTGCCAAAACACGTACGCTTCACGATCATACCGGTCTGTGGTGCCGTGCTCCGCGGGCAGTTGCGGGCCCACTTCGGGTCCGTCATCGGCCGCTTCAACCTCTTTAGTGGAAGATGTAGGCCGGTCAGACCCTGCTTCCGACGAATGGCGACGAGATCGTCGTCCACGGTCGCGCTTGCGTTCTCGTTCGCGTTGATCGTCACTATCGACACGGTGTCGTCGGTCGATATCGGTGTCGCGCGAGGTCCCTCGAGATTCACGGTCACGTTCACGTTCGCGTTCACGACGTTTCCTACGACGGCGCTCGCGCTCATACTCCTCCTCGCTGTCGCTTTCCGAGTCGCTAGCGTAGCGACGCTTGCGTCTCGACGACGATTTGGACGATTTCCCCCGACGAGACTTTGACTCAAGGTTCCTGGGCCTGGTAAGCACTGCAATGTCGCAACTTTCACCGCCTTATCAGTATCACACTTACTTGACATCCTCAACGTAAGGCCGCTTTGGCGATTCGGGCCAGATGTTCACCTGAGTACTCTCTCGCAGCTGCCGTCGCCTTTGTTCGTTAGCAAGCGACACCAGTAAGGGAACCTACTGTTCAAAGTTCATGGGAGCGGTTGGAGTAAGGTTTGCATTGCCACCCCCTCCCTTGTTTGGGTGCTCCCTAGGGAAGTTCATGGTCGGGCCGAAAGGCGGCATGACTGGGGGTCGAGGCGGTAAAGACAGATCCCCATGCATCGTTCGTGAATCTCGGTCGGCATGTCTGGACAAACCGGTACCTGTCTCAGATATCGTATCTTTGTGATCGCGGCGATCTCTGGGCCCACGCGAATTGTAGTGACGATTGTCGTGAGGTGAGGACTCTCTGTTCCGGTCCCGAGGCGGGCTGTTGGTGTCGTAGGTTGGGCGATAGCTGTCGCGTAGAGAAGGCGATGTACGGCGTCCCGACCCCATGGAGGATGCCGAAGTATCGTGACGGGAATGGGCGGTGTGCATGGCATGCGGTGGGGGCTCACGCCAGTCGCCTCGTCCATCGCTACGACCAACACCGCCTCCTCGACGTGGTTGCTCCATAACTCGTGTATCACGGGCCGGATTGGCATCATGATTGTATCGACGGTGCGGACGGTCGTCATCCCCATCGACTCTTCGCCGACTTCGCGGGCCGTCGCGTGCGTCCGAGCCTAGCAGTTCACGCCCACGCCATGTACCAGTTGAAGATAATTTATCATCTCCAAACGGTTCGTGGGTTGCAGCAGCGGCCATCGCGGCCACAGGCTTCAAGGGCAGCGATGGATGTAACCGAGCTGACAGAGGACGAGTTACACGGGCATCTGCACCTGATGCAACGGAAGAGTTACGGTCTGCATCGCCTTGTTGAATGCTGTGCTGAAAAGGTGGGTCGGGCCGGTCGGAGATGGGCGGAGTGACGACGGAGTCGGCCATGTCCCTTTCGGCTCCTCCTCTTCGTTCCTTCCTTTCAAGGAGGCGCTGTTTGAGGTTGCTCTCTTTGGCTTCAGAGGATGATGGCCGTGGCGGTGATGGTGAGGGCATAGTGACAAAATCCGGTCGGTCAAAAGACCTGCGTGGTTTGGTATCGTCTGTTATCTGTCGCAGGGAATGTTTGTGCGTATCGGGGAAAGTGGAGCGCAAACCGAAAAATAGGAACGGGAGGCGGCAGGAGAGTTGGATTGTAGGATGAGGTGAAAGGCGTAACAACAACCAAACAACAACCTAGAATGAGACAGAAGAGCACCGCGGCATAGCGCGGCATCAAGTTTCAGACTCACCGGCCCCCCCCCACCCCGGCCCAATTGTCCAAAAAGTAATCCAAGCTCCAAAAGCTCAGAGGGTGGAGCTCCGCATGGCATGAAAGCCCTATTAGAAATCGTGGCATACTAGGTAGTGGATACAGGGCTATTACTTATTTGACCCTTTTCTACTGGAGAGTTATCACCCGGCTCAGGGGGATCTAACGTTCTGCAATTTGTGCACCATTGATCATTGCGCGCCGTGCATCGCCTCTCACGACTTGTCACCGGCGGCACAATCTGCAGGTTTGCAACTCCGCAACGGCATCTCCGCAAGCCATTGCGCCATTGCTTTGGGTGGCATTACTTGGGTGCGTACTGCTGTACAATGCCGTCCTACCCAAAAGCTACGGTACGCCTGGACCGTATCATTAAGCATGCATCTGATACAGTTGACAGGCTTTGTGCCCTTGCACCCCGAAAGCTACGTAATAGAAGCCAACCAAGCCAGCAACCGAGATCCAGAGCAGAGTCAAATCGATGGCCAGTAGTACGAGCAGAACAGTAGTACAGCAGAACAGCAGAGCATTGACAAGGCAAAGCAAAACGGAAAGGAGCAGCCCAGGGATTCCTTCTCGCTCCCTTCCGTCATGGCAAAGTTTAAGCTTTTTGGGCCCAAGGAAACGCCGCCACCTCCTACCTTCCACCAAAAGCGCCAAGGCAAGACACTCACTCACACGAGACATGCGAGACACACAGGATTACAGGAGACACACGCACAAGCCGCGCCAACACGCGCTAAGCAGCACCGCTTCTTCAGCCCCCGCGGAGAAGGGGTAACAAGATAGGGAGAGGAAGGGGGCAGAGGGGGATGAAATAGACTTATTATTGATTCGGCACGGGTGGAAAAACCAGATTCACCACCGATTCCTCCGAGGAAAAGATGCAAAGCGCGCAGGAGCGGAAGGCAAATGGCCTGGCACTGCACGGCATGCAGGCGCCCACGTAACAAGCACAACTACTGAGCCTACCACGTCCTGCTCCTTCTGCCTCTTTCCTCTCTTCGAAACATTATCATTTTGCGGCGCACTCGTACTGTAACCGTAGCTCTGTACAGAATTACAGAATGCCATCATCGAGTCCACCTCCGCCGTTCCACCTGCTCTCTCCCTCTCCGCCCTCTCTTCGTCACCTCGTTTTGCTCCTTTTGCTCCTCTGCAGTCCGACGGAAGTTGTCACACATACACCAGTTTGGATCCTGAAGAGCAAAAAGCCAGGGCACAAAGGGTACAGTCGGGCCCGGTCCGAGAAACACACAATCGGAGAGGGGAGATGGAGACGAGGTGCAAGCTTGCACCACGAGCACTTCCGCCGCTATGGCGGTTGCTACCTCATCTCCCCTCCTGCTGTCCTACTATTCTCCTGTTCTCCTGTTCTCCTGTTCTCCTGTTCTCGTCGGCCCGCTGTCGCTTCCTGAGGTGTTCCAGAGCACGCACGTACCGACTCACAGCCCCGCCCTCTTTCCGCCTGCCCCTGTCCTTGTTCACCAGCCCTCGCCCTTGATCATTCATCTGATAGCTGGTTGTCCGGATCACCTCCACAAGCAATACACAACACACCAGAGCCGGCACGCCGGATGCCTGTAGCGCGCCGGCTCTACTTGAGCTTTGGTACCTTGCAGCTAAACAGGGACCGCGTTCTGCCGATAAGGGAACAAAGGGTCGCTCGATCACTCCAACTACGACGGTCATCAACGCCTCCCATCTCTCCTGCCCCTACTGCTGCTGCTGCTGCTGAGAACCGAGACGAGACGCGGTCCGCGGGCAGGTGACAATAGGTGACACAAGAAGCAGGAGACAGGTCAATCCGGGTACACAGCAAGCAATCTTATTGCCTCGTTCTCCGCACATGTCATCAACTCCAACGGCAGTTGGAGAGTTTGATCTGGAGTTCACTCGGCCATCATCATTCCTCTTTGACGACGATACCGACAACGCTCAAGCATAACCCCTCGGTCACCTCCCGGGTTCTTGTAGCTTGTCAACTCAACCTCTAGCATGGCTACTGCCACCAACATGTGCTGAGTGACCTTATAGTCCTACAAAGACAACTGTGTCTCTCCAATCTTTCCCCTTTAACCTCTTCACTCCCCAACCTCCCCATCCCTCGCAATCACGCTCTCATCACACCTTCTCTCTGTCAACGCTCAATGCGTTTCTTCTTTAACCCGCTCATCCACACCTTTTGACACCACCTCGCTTCACAGTGGCACACGACCAGACTATCACTTCACATCTCCACCCCAGCTTCTTCTCCCTTCATCACCCCTGCCCCTAGTAATTCGTTGCCATCATAGTGCTCATGCCCCCCACCATCGCTGGCGAGCCCCGCGCTCGCCGCACACATGCTCGCCGATCATGTGATGTTTGCAAGCTCCGCAAGACGCGGTGCGAGCTTCCCGACCTCGACGTTCCGGCATCATCGGTCCCTTTGCCAGAGGACAAGTCGTGCCACCGCTGCCGGGTTCTCATGCTCCCGTGTGTGGTGGACGATAGTCACATGAAGAAGCGTAAGAAGAAGTCCGACTCGGCGAGTTCGGTAATTTCCGGCTCCGCATCGACGACGTCGGGCCTAACCACCCGAACACCAGCAAAGCAACGTCAACGAGCAGCTAGCCGAACTTCGATAACCACCGGAGAAATCTCTCCGAGGACGCTGTCTCCTGAAGAGGCCTCGTTGAGGCGTAGCTTTAGCCGTCGGTCGAGCAGAGCTAGCCGGAGCGAGGAAGCCCCAATTATCAATCCCATCGATCATACTGTTGACATTTCGCCCGCGTTCCTGTTGTCCCCGACGAGAGGAGGAAGCCCCGATGACACGGAGAGCAGCAACTCGACGCGGACTGTCCGTCTTCATGGTCGGCCGCTGGCGCTTTTGGGTGCAATGCTCAATGTGGCATCGCGCAAACTTTCAAACGGGCTTCCTCGGCGCGTCATGATCGCCGACGATCTCGACCTTGATCGGCTGATCAGCCCCCTGATCCGCTCGCGCCTTGGCGGAGGATACGCCCAGCTTGTCGTGCTTCACCCGCACCTGCAGCCTTTGAACGTCCTCTTTAGCCTCAATCGGGAGAGTCCTGGCGACATCTCTATCCAGCTGTTGCTGGCTTCATCCACCTACATTGCACTTCAGTCGCTCCCCGAGGACATGGATGCCCGTCGCCTTCGAGACGAACTGGCCCCCTCGGTCGCTCATCTTGCCAACTTGGTCCTGGTCCAACAGCCAAACTCATTCCACGCCATCCAGGCGCTCGAGCTGTTGTCTCTCCACGCACCATTTGCCCCGGCTCTTCCTTTCCAGCTGACTGACCCTCGCACGGTGGCTCCCTCTCGTGGTCTCATTGGTGTCGCCCGCAACATTTCAGAGCAGCTCAACTTTGATGCTCTGGTCAACAGCCGTATTGAGCGCTGGGAAAACCCCGACTTTTGGCTCTGGCTCGGTATTCGTATGTCGGAAGCACAGGTTGCCCTTGAGGATGAGCGCCCCCGTAAACCTGTGCTCTTGGGAGAGTCGCGCCTCGCTTCGGCTGCCATGATCAACCCCGACAATGAAGCCCTTTGGACCTCGTCGGTTGGCATGGAAGACCCGGCCGAACTACTCGGCAAGCTGACCATCTGCGACCGCCTTGCTCGCCTTGACGAATTGCACGACTACATTATTCGTCTTCATGGCGTCCTCGAGAACACATACGCCATTGCCAACTTCAACGGAACCGTCGCTGTCGTGGAGGAGCTTCAGTTCTTCTGTCATCGCCTGGCCTCTATCGACAAGCGCCACGATGATGTCTTCGGTGGGTTTGTCGAAACAAAATAATTTTCCTTCTTCTTGCTGACCACTTCCGCAGGATTACTCGCCATGCCACAGTCCCTGGTTTCTGGGTGGTTGGCGTACCGCACGATGCGCCGTCGCTGGGAGTCCATGAAAGCATGCCTTTCGGCCTTGCAAACCTTGGTGGCCCTGCACTTCCTCCCGGGCTCGGTCCACGCTGTGCCTAATCTTCCTCTTGGCCTCAATGCAGCTCAGGCGATGCACTACGCTCTCAACCGGTCCAATGACCCCAACGACATTCTATATGCATACTCGACCAACTCGAGCGCCGCCGAGGAAATCCGCCGCTGCAGCCGCCTCCGTGGTGAGCTTGCCGAGCAGCAGCTGCAGTCGTTTATCGAAATCTCCCACAACCTGTTCCCTCCTCACCGTGGCCTGGCGGACATCATGCCGCTTCACGACATTTTCGCTGTTACTCTTGAAAGCGCCAAAGCTCTCATGGAGATCCAGGCGTCAAAGATCACCTTTCAGCAGCAGGTGTACAACGCCGTGGCACCCATGACCATGCCGTCTTGGGTACCCAGCCTAACACAAGTGTCACATATTCTTCGCAAGCTCTCCCTGCTTCGATCTGATAACGACGACGGTGTCTCCGGCGAGAGTATCTCCAGCAGCTGCAGCAACCTGCTCGGTTCGATGGTGAACACGGTTCAGAAATGGATGAACTCGCTTGACGTCGAGTCTAACCTGGCTCCTGCTGTGCAGCAGCCACCAGCGCGTCACCATTCGACACCATCTGCTTCAACCCGAAGCGTCTCTCCACTGTTTCCCGGGCCCCGTCGCTCCAGCACTGTGGGTGATGGCCCTCTGTCAGTGGAGGTCAACATGTTCCCAATGGCTCCAAGCCTCCCGCCTACGAGCTACGTGTCCTCGGACAGCTGGATTTCCGACGAGCAGCAGCGTCCGATGACAGCTCCCAGTATCAGTGGAGCCATGTCCGTTCAATACGCAGTTTCCGCTCCGTCTCAGGCGATGAGCCACATCGATATCACTCCGCCTCGCGTCGTCGCGCCAATCATGACCGTCACACCCCCAACTGGCGAGCAGCGCATGAGCTCCGAAGAAACACCATTTACCGCGCCTCCCGCTGCCCCGACTGAGACACCAACCCATCAGCTGGACCACCTTCTCTCGGAGATGTTTGGCTATGGCCTTCACTCCCCCAGCCTGCAGTCGGCGCCTCCAACTGCCGGTCCCGTGTTCCCCCCGGCGCCGGCCGGCGCTGGTGTTTCGCCAATGCAGGGTCCGATGTCCGCACTGCCCCAACAGCTGCTCCCTGGTGAATCCCTCCACACTCCTCATCAGTCGCAACAGCAGTCGCAGAGCCTCGCCATGTCCCAGCAGCAACAACAACATCAGGGTATTGCGATGCCTTAGAACCCCAACCCCCTAAGTAAACAATCTATCAGAAGTCCTAGCAGATTAGAAGTCCAGCACGGCGGTGACGTCCTGGCAAGCCTCAAGAAACAAAGGCTGCTGGCAGCCATCTCGACGAAGTGTTAGCGAAGCGTTTCAGAAGTTACAGTACAAGCTCGCCTCTAAATCACGTATCAGAACAACATTACTGTATAGTAGGAGCACTCTATAGACTATCTGCTAGAAGCTTGAATTGAATGTATTCAATAGTCGCCTTCAATGCCACTTGCACACTCACTGACCATCCAGCATAGTCACCATGTCTTGTTCTACAATCATCGGCAACACGGGCCACAAAGACCGCCTGCCCCACCGCCCCACGTCACTCATGGTTGCGGCCCACCCAGCCGGCAGACCAATTCCGCGGCACCCCCGGGCCGCAAGATCCCGATCTCTGTCTAGTGCACAAGCAGCGATGCACCGCCGGGTAGCTCGAGCAGGCGCAGATTTTGGGTTAGCACACCCCGTTCCACTGTGAAGCGGGGCGCTAGGAACTGTCACTGTGCGCGGCCGCGGGGAGGCGACACATGCCGTTGTGACGGGTACTGCTGTGCCCAGTTGTTGTCCAGCTGGTCCAGCCCTCAACTCTGTGAGCGGGTGGGTGCACAGCTCGCTGCAGCTCGAGCACTGTGGCTTTAGTGTTACGTACCACCCCCGCTATGGCCGCCCATGCCTTCCGTTGGCCGCGTGTTATCAGTATGCGTCACGGTTTCGGCTTTTTTGGCCTTTTGGATTGTTGTTCAGAAGCTGTCCTTCTGGCGCAGATCGCATGTCCTGATCGCCACGCCCGCCTAGCCCGGTCTTTAGCTTTTCCTGATTCAATTCAGTCTCCCTGGGCGCACTTGGCCACACCCTAACGCGCACGAGCCCCTCGCTCCCCTCTGGCCCTGCACACACCCTTGTGCCCTGCGCGGCCTGTGCCGGCTGGCGCCCTGCGTCTGACAAGTCACATGGCAACGCCCGCACACCGCCTCCTTGCTTCCGCCCAATTCCTGGCGGTCTCCACCGCCGTTTCGTTGTCGGGCGATCGGGAATTTACAACCCTTGCTTGGTCTGAGTTTCGATCTCGCACATCTGGCTGTTGTAAACAACCATGAACGAGATTCAACGTCTGGTATCCGACTTCCATAGTAGTGGACGCGTCACGTACACACTTCACCACTATGGGGTCTATGTCATGTGCATCCAACATGAGCTACATGTATACTAAATGCACCATCTGCACCTGTACCCTGCTACAGCGCCATGCTTCATTAGGGGTGCTCGTCCACCTGCTCGACATTCTCAATAATCTCGAGGACAAAGGCCGATGTCACTCCTGGAATCTGCCGCTCCGCCGCTTCAAACGCCTGCTGCAGACGCTCGAGAACAATACGCGCAGCTTCATCGTTGGGTATACGGGCCGCAAGCTGAGATGTCAGTTCAACACCGCGTCAAACTGTGGCAGTGCAGGCTGTTCAAATTCCAACGCAGCCGTCGGTTGTCCTCCACAGGTACCAAATGGGTTGGAACCGTTGGGCCCTAGATCATGCACCGCCACCAATGCAGTCGAGACCACCGTGGAGTGGTCATGGTGCATGAATCAATGGAGAGGCACCAACGCCATTGTTGACCAACACAACGGGGGAGATACCGAGATTCCTATCATCCCGACGACCAATCTCCACTTACACTTCCAATGGCCGGGACAATGACATTGTCCAACATACTGTCTTCGTCATCGTCGAGTGGTGACTCAGGTGCCCTATGCGGTACGTGCTGGTGAGAAACAGGCGAGGGCAACATGTGCGGCGGCATGTGCTGTTGAATGTGCGGTTGCGCCATTGAATGTCCATGCATTTGAGGATGATGCTGCGTTGGTGTCTGAATCGAGTGTGCCGAATGAGTAGAGTGAACTGAATGAATGGAATGCTGGGAGCGCTGGGAAGCGTGCGGGTGGTGCTGTGGCGGCTGGGGAGTGCGAGATTGAGGATGGTGGGGCTGCTGATGATGGAGATGCGGTTGCTGCGGCTGTTGCGGTTGCTGCGGCTGCTGCGACATCTTCGCCATGTGCTGCGCAACCTGGGGAGCCATGTGATCCGGATCGGATCGCGGCGGCGCACGCTGCATTGTGTTCGAGATAGCATTGGGGTCCATGCCGGGCACAGTCGGATGTGTGGTCTCCTGCACATGAGGCGCTCCTGTTGCCGGGAGGGGACGTGATGCCCGCGATACAGTAGCAGGCAATGTGCTCCGAACAGTACCAACTAGAGAAGTTAGCAAGTCACCTCACGAAACACATATACTCACAGTCCCACATATCGTCAGCGGCTGGGCCAAACCCAGGCTCCTGAGGTCCTGGATCCCGTGATGCTTCCTCCGTTTGTCCTCCCTCTGCTTTCCACTTCTCATGTCGCTCGATCAGTTCAGTAAGGTAGGATGCCTTTCGTGCAGAGCGAATAAACTTGTGTTTGAGCAAGTCCTTTGCAGAAGGGCGTTGCCGAGGATCGCGCTGCAAGCAAAGCGACACAAAGTCGCGGAACGGCTTGGAGAAGCGTTCGGCCAGTTCTGGGGGAGGATTCTTCGGAATGAGGAAGAGAACCTTCATGGGGTGCAATGACGCGTACGGCGGCTCGCCCTCTGCCAGCTCAATCGCAGTGATACCAAGGCTCCAAATGTCTGCCTTGTGATCATATCCCGACTGCTTGATCACTTCTGGGGACATCCAGTATGGGGTGCCGACAAAGGTGTTCTTCTTGGTCATGGTGGCAGTGAGCTGCCCCGAGACACCGAAGTCCGCCAACTTGACATCACCATTAGCCGTCAGGAGAATGTTGGCGGCTGACCCATTAGCGTTCTGTAACGACCGTAACTGACCTTTGATGTCACGATGCAGCTTCCCCTCCCCATGAAGATACTCGAGGCCTCGCAAGAGTTCCCGCAGTAGAATTGCAATGTACTCTTCCTTGAAAGTTCCCGCCTTCATCTGCTTTGTAAGATTGCAATCGTAGACAGTGAAGCTCTGCCAAGGCTTCTCAGAACAGCTCCACTCACAAGGTCAGAGCATGAGCCACCAGCGCAGTATTCCATGATAATCCAAAGGTTTGACCCCTTCAGGAAAGAACCATAGTACCTGTTCGAGATTAGCACGCATACAGAAACTGACGGTCTACCTTGTGATGCAGTCGCTGTCAAGCTGACCAAGAATCTGGATTTCCTGCTGAATATCATCAATTTCGTCCTCTGCGCTTTCTAGATCGATGATCTTGATAGCCACAGGTAAAGTGGTGCGCCGGTCGTATCTGTTGATCATCAGCATGGTCCTTTTCTCAGCGGGTTGAAACATAGATGCTCGTGCTGGAAGGCGGATTCGCTGGCGCGACGCGCAAGGATCTTTTTCTATGATGTAGACAGATTATGTCCTGCCAGTGCAAGAAAGTGAACGCGTCGGAGACCGGCGCGCGATCATTCGACTCACCCTCGATACACCTCGCCGAAACTTCCGCGACCTGTGATATTAGTCAATCTGTCATCTTCTCTGCTACGTCGAGTAGAGTCGGGTAGACAGACTCATCGACAGGAATGCCTCTACTGCCGATCAAAAACAAGTAGAGGGGCAACATCAGACCGCATGTGCGGTGGTGACGTGAGATTCCATGTCAAGGTCATCGCCCCGAGGCAGTTGGCTCTCAAATGGGTTGTTAGGGAAGAAACGTACCAATTCTATTCTGCTTAACATAGAAATACTCGGGGTCTGGCCCCTGGTTGGCAAGATACGACTGCGAATGTGTGAGTGAGGACGTGGTCGACATTGTCAGACGGGAGCTCAAGGCGCGATGGAATAGATAAAAGGAAAGAGCAAAGTCGGAATGGGATATGGGCAGAAGTGGCTGATGGATACGCGATCAAGACCGGAGCGCGCAGTGGGCAGTCCAAGATGGTAGTGGTTGGAGTGTAGAGATAATGGCGCGAGTGTGAAGGTCACAAGAGCAGGTCGCCTGGTGGCATGCTCTGTTGATGCGGTTTTATGTTTGTGAGTCGGTGGTTGAAGGTTGAATGATCCTTCGACCAGCGCCGACAAAGTGTCAAGTACTAGTCGAGGCACGTGTAACGAACAAGCTCTAACGCTCGCCCGGGCTCGTCCAAGCTTGATCCGCGTGTCGCACCTCCGGTGTTTGCCTGTTGGCCAACTGTCTGCAGTGTCCTGAGAGCGGACACACGCGATTGTGAAGCAGTAACGATGCCTTTAGACCAACGCGGCAGCGAAACCACCAAGGATCGTTACGCGGAGTGGTGTTGCGCGATGTGTGCACACCCCACTTGACTGATGGAATGGGGAGGGAGCGGTAAAGAGTAGAGTGTTGTTGGGAGAAAGGGTGGCCAGATGACTGTGGTGTGTGTATGTGTATGTGTATGTGTATGTGTGTGTGTGTGTGGGTGTGGGTGTGGGTGGGTGCAGCGGGATCGCAGGCTGCGAGATGCCAGGATTTGAGAGGATGCAGGGAATGGAGATGGGGGAGAGGATGAGGGAGGATGAACTCAAGAGGCCCAGAGGGGAAGTGGGTCGCGCGCACACGGGTAACTGGCTGGTAGCTGCATACCTAGTGCGTGACGTGTCGACAAGCCCCAGACGGCCCAGACACCTGCCAGCTGCCAGCCAACATGCTAAACAGCCGCCAAGTCTTGCAGGCCCGCACAGCCGCAAACTGCAAAACGGCCAGGCAGTAAATAAAATAATAATGATGAATAATACCACCAACAGAATCAGGAAAAGGGAAACACCTCCATCCCTTCGAGACGGAAAAAAGACACTGCACGGGCATCAAGGGCAACAAGCACGAGAAGATGGGTTCGATACGCGCTACGACAGCCGCTAGTGGGGAGGGAGGGCATACGCACCATATTTAAAGTAGATGACGATGCGTAAACGTCTTGACTTTTCGCCCTCTAGCGCGAAATGGACCGCACTGAAGAGAACAAAGTGTTCAGAAACGGTTGGGACTGTCGACGGATGTCCTTCAGTGCTGCTCTTCCTTTCACAATCGCCCAACACAGACAGGATCACAATATCACAGGACCTGCAGGACAGTGCGGCGCACAAGCCTGAGTGACAAGCACGGTGGCTAGGGAAGGAATTGGAGAATCGAGGACTGGTTGGAAACAAGAATCGAGGAACTCAAACTGATGAGGACGGAAGGACCGAAAGAGGGCGGGTTGATTGGAGGCCGCTGAGTGTTTGAGGTGTTTGGAGTGTTTGAGGTATTAGACGCGTATTGCCCAAGTCGAGAGCGTGTCGAGGGCGTGCGGGGCAACGAGACGCGAGGGATGCCAGACGGGGAGCCCTTGCTGTGCCCTAACGTGCTTTAGGATGTATTATGCCCGGTCACTACGGTTGGAAAGGGCGGAAGGGCTGGATCGCTGGAGCGGGTGGAACGGGACAGACACAAGGTGGCTAAGGTGACGCGGTGGCGCACGCAATGCAGAGCACAATCACGATTGTCCAGGGGTCGTTGTCGATGGGTAAATCTCTGAAGCCTAGTAGTTCCAGCAATAGTGCAATAGTGATGTGATGTTATTAGAAGATGCGTTGGGAGTCTTTCGCAGATGTAGGAAAGAAGAGGCTCGCAGGGGGTATGCAGTTGCAGAAGCAATCGCGGACTGCCAGTGGCCAGTGTGGTCGGGAACAGGAACGGGTTAACGGATTAACGGGACAAATGCGGACGGTAAACTACTCGCGCAGCTACTCGCGACTCGAACTCAAAGTTTGGGAGACCAGAGCCCAAAGCTCAAACAAAATAATAAGGTGCGCTGGACATGGGTATGCAGATGGGGGTCTGCTCGTTCTTGCCCCGTCCATCCTCCGGGCAACATCAGCGCGAGGATGGTGAACGAGGTCGCTGCGACAGCTAAGGTTGGTGGCTACAGGATACGCACAAAGTGGGGCGTGGTGCGGTGAATGGCGAAGTGAAGTGGGTGCGTGGCATGCGTGGCATGCATGGGTGACAGGCCCTGTCCGGTCTACGGTCTGTCATCTGTCACCTTTACCTTTGGCCTTTGGCCAGGCCCTGCACTGTAGCCGCTGCTTGTGATGACCTGTTGCCCTGTTGGCCTGTTGCCTGTTCGTTCTCCGCTACTCCGTCGTCCAAGCCAGGTCACACATGACAATCGGTTGCTAACATGATGCCCGCTGCGTATCCTGCTGCGCATCCAGAACCACTTCCTGTTGATCTCCTCGGCTCTTTTGTCGTCTTGGCCTTTTGCTGTCTTGCTCACTGTCTGTGTCGGAGACCGTGTGCCTGTGGTGCCTGTGGACTCAATGCGAGTCAACAGAACGGAAATCCATATCGCGCGTGCCGATTGATCAATCTCATGATCGCACTGGACCGCTAGGGCATTGCATAGTATTCTTCGGTGACCTCGCTTCCCCAGGCTTCCGACACCGACGCTGTCTTGCTTCAATGTCTCAGTCAAGCAGGAGGCTCAATATTGCAGACCACGGCATCACACATTGTCTCGGACTACAGTGGACACTCCGCGTCCGAACCCTATTCTTATGTGGACACAAGCAAGTTATGGAACTCGTACATCATCAACCCCGTCATGGCCAGCGCCGCCTCAAGCATGCGCACGACAATCCGCACACGGAATTTTACGCTCCTGGTGAGCCTTTCTCCCAGGATTTAAGCACGCCCGGCATCACGAGATGTGCGCGCCGAGGACAAATAGTTGTCGGTCGACGGTGGCGGCGTCGCGGGGCGCGGTATCCTATGAAGAATGCCGTAACTGCCGTTAGCGCGTGTCTATGAACGCCTCGGGCCTCCATTCGACCAGCGCTTCTTTCGACGCGACCGCTGACCAGTCCACCACTGCTTCGCGAGCAAACATGGATACAGGTGTGATGTAAATGACAGGCTGAGTCGGCCACAGAATGTTTCTCCCCTCGACACTTCCTCTGCTGTGTTTCGTCTCGCACTCTTGAGAGCCCATAATAGCACTCACCCAACTCCGCAACCAAGTAGGCCTGAACCGCCCCACTTTTCATTGGGAATCACGACGACCTCTCGGAGATTGCTTAATATTAGTAAGACGTCGCGTATCTGATAGGCAATTGATTCGGCCTGGCCAGCTTTTCAGACAACTCACTCCAGGTCTGCAGAATAGACGTAGAGTCGCAGCGGCTTGTCGATGTGCTTCTCGTTAGTACTGTCTATTACTCAGACTTACAGCCTCAACAAGATCATAGAAACTGTTCTCGCCGTGGAGTGGCCCGCCAGCCCAGCCGCAAATCCAGTCACCAAAGGGGACAAGTCCTGCCATCTGTCTTGTCAGCAAACGAAGTGCGTTCGTGCCCCATATCCCGGACCGTTGTGGCTCACCTCAGCTGGACTGCCCTCAAGCACCTCTAATATGTGCCACACACTCTCGAGCGCCTGTGCAGGGCTGCACACGCGCACGGAGATGCCGAGCAGAGACGCATCCGGTGTATCGGACCACGCCCGCGATGGTGTGAGCGCGACGTCTGGATGTCAGCGCTGTCAGGCTCTTAAGAGTGTCTGAGTGTAACAGAAGAGACAATATGCCAGGAAGCGACCGAGGGGTGCCATCCTGCTGCGTGTTGCAGCACATCCGGTAAGCACCACACCGGGCGTTCCTCGCCGATATCCACAGTGAGGTTTGTCAGTTAAGGCTTACCTCTTATGCGCTGCGTCTTGGCATTGTACACCACCAAACCAATGCGCCGTCCCTCGTTCTCCTCTAGTGTACGCTGCAGTTCCGCTGGTGTGGGGACAGCCACGGCTGTAGCGCCGGTCGGCACGCTCGCTGCGCTTTCGTCCACGCCTATGAGGTAGTCAAAGAAAGGCTCAATGAGCCCGTCTGCCGGAGAGCCGTCCGCCACGCGCAAGCAGTGAAGCGCCAGGTCCGGTAGTGTTGTGATAGATGTACTGGAGCTCTGACCCATGATGTGTCGTGCTTAGGTGAGATATGAGATGAGGACTGAACAACAACAAGATGACCCACAAGGCCGGGTGTGACGCACTGAGCACTCTGGTTATAGGGATCCAGGCGTAATCTCCTACTTGACAGGCACGGGAGCTATTCACCGGAGGCTTGGAGCTTGGAGGCCGGAGAACGACACGCGACACGTACGACACGCGCCACCGACGACACCCCCAAGATGTAGAAATCATCACAAGTTGGATTAGCCTCCAAGAGTGTGCTATGGTACCTTTGTGGGACCACCACCGCGGGTTTCCATTCTAAAGCCAATAACTTCCATTCGTAGTATCATGCTAGCAACTGTAGTACATCTGAGTCCGCAATCCCCTCTCGGCGCCAAAGCAAGCGCCCATCTCTCTAGAGAGCTTGGCTACACATAGATCTATGTCTGGGCGGTCTTTTGCAGGATAGTGATCCTGTCGCCGAGTGAGAGGGCAATACCCTGCGTCTTCGATCGGATACGAACGTGGCCCTGAATCGAGCCGTCTTCCGTCTTCTCGATCGAGAGGTTGGCAAGAGCGTCTTCACCAAACAAGGACCGTGCACACAGGTTGGCCGAAAGGAAACCACAGTCGCCCGAAAGCGCGGCGTCGGGTGTGAGGCACGCCATGTTGGTCGACTTCATGATGTGGTCGAGGTAGACACGGAGGTCGCTAAAGATCAGCACCGGCGCATTCTCGTTCTTACTCACCTAATGGACGTGTTGACGTTGACCTTGTTCTCCCATTCAAACTCTGTCCACATGCTGCGGAACTGTGCTTCGTTGCAGTACGCGGGTTTGATGTAGTCCATAATGTCAACGTGAACATCGTTGAGCACAATGTTGACGCTTGCGTCCGATGCACCCTGCTTATCGTACACAATGTTGCCGAAGATGACACCTGTCTCGGTTGACGACACCTTGATGGTGGCCTTGATGCTGTGGAAACCATGCGGGCCAAGAGTGTATGGTGCGGGGCGCTCCACAAGCTTGAGGTCTCCGAGCGTAGCGAACTCGATTGTCAGGTTTTGCAGTGTTTCCGGCGTTTGATTGACGATTAGAACATCAAGCATGATGTCAAACTGTTGAATGTTGACAACCGCCTCGGCATACACGGGGTCCGAGAAACCAGTGAGCTGGACTATCCTCGAAAGCTTGGAAACAAAGTCGTCCTTGACCTCAGCGGCACCGGTTGCACGAACAACATCCTGGTCGAGATCATCGTCATCACCACCGGCGTTCTTCCGCGACAGTTGGCTGAAGCTGATGAGGTCGTCAACCTGGATCGCCGACTTCTTGGACTCCAACTCCTTCTTCGCAGAGGCCTTCGCCTCCTCCGCACGCAGCATCTTGGCGTACGCGGCCTGGGTGTCATGCAGGAACACCTCCTGCACGGTCTTGGAGTTCTGCAGCTGAGCCAAAGACTCCACACAGTTGAGAATGCGCTCCTGCGAGTCCTCGTCGATGGGGGCCGTGACGAACTTAGACTGGCCCACACGGACGATTGAAGTCATCATAAGAATCGCCTCAGCCCGAAGCTGGTTGAACGCCTGCTCGTCCGACTTGATTTCCGAGTAACGCAACACGAGTTTCGTGAGAGTCGTAGCGAGGACGGTAGCAGTGAAGTAATCACCACCCAGAATAAGAGCGCGAAGCGGGGGTTTGGCGGCCGAGCGGACCTGCTCGAGACGGGCCGCGGCGGCGTTCGACGTGTAGACAGTCTCGGTGGCATACGTGCCGTCGGCCAGGACACGAGTCGTGGTAATAGCCTTGGGTGCATCCGACTCCTGTTGAACCCCCTCAGCCTCATCCGCAGCTTCGGCCTCATCCAGGAGCCGCTGCTCCGAGGCAAGGATGGGGACTTCGCCAATGACCTTGCGAAGCTCGAAAATGGCACGCTTGATATCAGCGGTACCGTTGCAGTACTCTCCGACAATCCACATCGCACCGCGGAAAACCTTGCCCGACTTGATTTCACCAAAGGTCTGGATGAGCTTCTCGGTGATGGCAGGGCGGAGGTCGGGGAATTTCTCAACCACTTCGCGAACGAAAGAGATGACGTCGACCGCTGAAGGGTTGTTTGAGTCGCCGAGGAAGTCCATCAGAACGTAGACGACATTCGCTGCCACTTCGGAGAACTTGATGGCACACGAGTGGATGCTCTGGATAAGAAGCTGTCGGTACTCGATGTTCTTGTCAAAGTCGGTACCCAGAGTGGACTGAAGCTGCTTCTTGAGGAAAAGAACGACGTCCTCAACGTTGCGGCTTGACACCATTTGGAGCGCAATTCCAACAGCTTTGCGCTTGACTTCCATATCAGGACTGTTGAGGACCTTGAGGATGTCTGCGGCCATGAAGTCAAGCACATGCTCGTGCTTCTGGCGGAGGTGATCAAATCGGTCGAGGACGATGAGCTTGACATTGTTGTCGGACTCCTTGACGATGAGTTCGGCAAAGGCCTGAGCCGCAGCCTTGATCGCAGCAGGGTTTTGCGTGAGAGTGGTGAGAGTGGTCGCAGCCTCGTACTTGACGGCGTGACTGGGCGAGTTGAGGAGCTCGAAGATGCAACGAATCCACTTGGCTTTGTGACCACTCTCACTGCGCGCGTCCTTTCGAATAAGCTCAATAACGGCCATCTGCATCAGTTCGTCCATGGTCGAAAGCTGGTCGGCCACGCTCAGAAGGTAACGGACAGCAGTGGGCTGGGAAATGTTGGAGAGAGCAACAAACGCGTTGCGTTTGCAGGTCGAATCAGACTCGGCCGCGAGGAAGGTGTCGAGGAGCTCTGGGGCATCCGGAATAAGGTGTTCGTGATCCTGGTAGATGGTGTAGACAGTGAAGACGGCGTTCTTGCGAACAAACGAGTGACGATGCTCAAGACATGACCGGACCGATGGAACGAGAGGCTCCAGGAGCTCGGCCTCGCGCACTTTCTGAAGGAAACGGAGCGTTGCGCCACGAATGTACTCGTTTGGATGTTGCAGATCGTTACGGATAGCATTGCACACCAAGATCATCTCCTGCTTCAGCTTGCCAGAGTCGTCAAGCTTGGGGCAGATTCTGCGATGTTAACTGACCCGTGTCATACGGTGGACGGAGTGATACTTACTCCCAGTAGAAGTGAAGCAGCTTCTTGATCTGCTTGTTACGCGACGGCAAGACATATTGAATAATCGGCATAAGCAGCGATGGCTAGATGTTAGCCAGCGTTCATAGATATCAGTCTTATAGCGAGACGCCGGACTGAAATGAGACAGTCTGCGATTCAACACGGCGCCCGGTCTTGACTCACATGACTCTGGCCGTTTAACGTGCCCACGATGATGCGACGCATCGTCTCCAGCTTGACCTCATCCGAGCCCTTCTGAAGAGCGTTCCGGAGATCCTGCGAGGACGGCGCGTCGAGGAGATCATCGTGGATGATGGTGTAGCACGTCGCCGAGGGGTCCATGGCAGGCGGCTGTTTTACGTGTCGTGGCGTAACGTAACTAGGGCAAGCAGCGAGGAAGAAGAGAGCGGAGGGAGTAGGGAAGTCTCTCTTGCCTGGGCGACGTCGGCGACAGGTTCTGCTGTTCTAGTTGACAAGGGCGAGAGTGTTTGGCAGATGTTGCTAGTGACGATGATGATAACCTGTGGCTCTCAAGTTCGAGTGCCAGCGTGTGCTGTCGTCGATGGACACGCTTGCAGTGGTCCTGAATCGTGATGAGCTGGAGCGCGTCACACAATATCAGGCTTGGATGCACAACCAGACAAGCGACGGATTCAAAATGCCACGTGGTTAAGCCACACCGTAATTCGCCGATAATTCCGCATAACGAGCACACCAGGCGTGAAGCTCGGATTAACTTGGGGGAGACCTGAAGCTTGCAGCCTGGAGGCCATCGAAGGTGAGTTTTAATGGCAAGATGGTGGTTATTAGCCAAGGAACTAACGTCTCTAATATCGGCTAGTTTTCGACCTCAATATCATGCTACTTTGACAAGAATTTACAAATAGATATTAGAAAACATGATTAGGCACTCGTGTTTGATCAGCAGCGCTGTTACAACGTGGGCACCAGCCTGGTTGTAGTTGCAGTTGTTGTGTTGGGGTCTGGTGGGGCAGCACTGGGTACTGGCAGGGGGGGGCCGGAGAGCGGTCTTTTTGTAGAACCAGCGCCATCTCCGATCCGAGCCGTCAAGCAAGGGGCAATCTTGTTCCCTGGCTCGGCCGTCAAAGCCAGTGCCAAAGCCACAGAGCCAGAGCCAGCTGGCCAACCGGCAACTGGCCAACTGGAAAAGACCTTGCACTCGGCGCCGTCGTTCAGTCGCTCGACCACACCATCCATCGTCTGGCCATCATCATCTTTCATTCCGGCGAGAACCGGTTCCTTTTTCCCGTTACCCCCTCTTTCCCCTCCTCTCCTCTCTTTCCTTCCCCTCTATCCTTTCAAAATGTCCACTCAGACTGTGAGTGACCTGGTACCGGGTTGTTGCCCATCACCTTTCTTGCCCTCGGCTAACTCGAATACAGGTTGTGCGCTACTCTGCGCTCTTCGCCGGTATCGTTTACGGCTTCTCCCACCGGCGCACTCTCCAGCGCGACGCTGATGAGCACGCGGTACGTTTAACAGCAAGGACAACCGTGGGGTTGGTTGGGGCGCGCCGGTGACATCGTTCACCTCCTGCCATGCCACACTTGTCTACTGGCGTTCATCTATCATCTGGTGCTGACCAAGATCCTCATCTCTATGCGTACTCCACCGTATCTCGCGCACCACATCGAATGGACGATGACCTCGATTCTCGCACTGTCTATGTTATCTCGCGATATACATCTTGCGATCCACATCTTTCCCGCGCAATAACAACCTCTCATTGTTCAACAACCACATGTCAACGACAGATTGAGCACGCCAACGCTCGCCGGGCGCAGCTTATTAAGGAGGCCAGGGAAGCCTACGCCGCCAAGCAGAAGGCCGCGAAGTCGACCTCGGGCAGTGAGTATCGTGTATTGGGGAGGAACTCGAAGACAAGGAGGGTCACGGTCACACAAACAAATGACGCGCTGTTGATCGCGCGATGCGTCCTCACGTTCTCTGGCACTTCACCTCCATCCTTTCATGGCCTAGTTGAAGCTGAGCGGCGGGATAGTTCACTCATGTCCAAATTTCTACGTCCAATACTAACACAACGCAGTCGTCACCGACCCCGAGGACCCCAAGTTCGACCTCGAGAAGCTCATCCAGTCTTGGGAGGCCAAGGCATAAGCAATCTGATAATTAGAACACCATCGCACCAGCTAGGGACATGCAATGGCTCTATAGGAGACGAGATGTTGATGTGGGCATCCTTGTATGTGCTTAGACGTGCATATCAAGTGTGGAGAAGCACTCGACGAAGGTTGTCGCGGTGTGATGTTGCAAGCGAGGCTATGAGGGCAGCGGGGAGCGGAATCAGAATTGGCCGTGGTTGCAATGAGCCAGTGGACAAGGGAGCCAGGTTCGGTGGGTGGTGGATGATGATGCGCGCGCTCTCACATGTTGGGTGACTGCTCTTGGACAGGACAAACGCGTCTTTCCACACGCTTGGTCCCTCACATTTGCATGTCGCAACTTGGAACAAACAACCCATCTTCACACCATCCTCATTCTTCTTCCTAATTGCAATCATCCCATTTCCTTCGTCATCCGTATTGGCTCAACCCGCGCGGTCCTGTTCGCATCAGCACTTCCGCACTCCGGCTCACCCTCACTGTACCCTTCCTTCTTCCAAGTTCACCCTTCATCGCCCTCTGCTCACAGGATGGCATCCGCCGACGAGCCTATTGACGTGACCGAGGAGCTCTCCCCTGCGGAGGAGAATCAGATCATAAACGAGGTAAGTGCTGCAATTCAGTGACAAGAACAAACGTGGATGAGTTTGACTGACATTGCTACAGGAGTACAAGATCTGGAAGAAGAAGTGAGCAAACTGGCTTTCAGTCTTGGGCGGGTCAATCCACCAGACACGCATATGGACGCGACATCTCTCGGTACTAACATCCACAGCACTCCCTTTCTCTATGACACGGTTATCACCCATGCGCTGACATGGCCAAGCTTGACGTGCCAATGGTTGCCTGATGTGGAGACGTGGGTGTTTATTCGTCCTCGCAGTCAACTAATTCCGCAGGCCCAAGGATGCGAGCCACACCGTGCACCGCATGATCCTTGGTACTCACACTTCGGGTCAGGCTGACGACCACCTTATGATTGCCGAGGTGCATCTGCCGGTTCCAGGATGGGACGGACGTGATATCAACGAGATGTATGACGAGGAACGTAAGGAGATGGGCGGCTTTGGTCCGTCCCAGGTCCGTGTTCGTGTCAAGCAGACCATCAATCACCAGGGCGAGGTCAACCGCGCGCGCTATATGCCGCAGAACCCAAACATCATTGCCACCAAGACTGTGATGGGTCCCGTTTTCGTCTTCGATCGTACCAAGCACGAGAGCAAGGCGCCGCCTAAGGGCGAGTGTAAGCCTGACATCCGCCTGGTAGGACAGTCGAAGGAGGGCTATGGTCTCTCTTGGAGCAAGGTCAATATGGGGCACATTCTGAGTGCGAGCGAGGACACAACAGTCGCACACTGGTGAGCTGGAAGTAGCCTTCGTGACGACTGACATTCATAGGGACATTCAGCAGTACAAAAAGGACGCGACCAGCTTGAGCCCGCTCCGCAAGTACACTGGCCACTCGGCGTATGTCGGCGATGTTGACTGGCACCCCGACTACGGATACATGTTCGCGTCTGTTGGAGATGACCGCAAACTAATGATGTGAGTGTTGCATTTAGGGTTGTGTTGGCTAACGATACAGTTGGGATACTCGAGATGAGAACAGTGCCAAGCCCAGCCAGCAGGTCGAGGGACACGCTGCCGAAATCAATGCTGTCGCTTTTGCCCCGAGCAGCCCGACACTTCTTCTTACCGGCTCCAGCGACAAGGTAAGCTTTTGTGACCGTCTTTCTTACGCTGACCGATAGACGATTGGTTTGTGGGACATTCGCAAGTTGTCGCTCAAGTTGCACTCGTTCGAGTCTCATACCGACGACGTCCTGCAGGTGGCCTGGTCCCCACACTCTCCTGTGCACTTTGCGTCCGCTGCCGGTGACCGTCGTGTACACATCTGGAACCTCGACACTATCGGTGCCGAGCAAACACCGGACGATGCTGAGGATGGGCCACCTGAGCTCATGTTTGTGCACGGTGGTCACACGGCAAAGGTCAATGACTTGTCGTGGTCGCCCGCTGCCAAGTGGTCCATCGCTACCACCGCCGACGACAACATTCTCCAGATTTGGGAGCCTTCTCGCCACATCCGCGCGCAAGCCGAGGCGGATATCGCGGCCATGGATCTCGAGTAGACGATATTGGAAGCAATGCAGCAATAGTGTAGTTAGGGTACAGTGGGTCCCTTTATGCATATATACAGATATATAAGTTATGGTTAGGAATACACTAGGGAAGTTGGTTGAGTTGCTGTGTGAGAGTCCAGAAGGGGGTTGAATGGCGAGAACAGAGGTCGATGGGCCATTTACCGAGCGGTGATTTCCACCACGTCACTGAGAACTGGAACAGGCTCGATAAGCTCAAGACGAGCAGTGGCACCTGTTGCTCTCCGCTCACGCTCATTCGCCCGCTCACGCTCAGTTTCCCGCAGCGTTGCAAGAGTCAGAGGCAAAGTCAACATAGGCCAGTTGGGGAGATTGCTCAATCCTCCGCCAGTAGCGATGACCTCCTCCCACACCGGATTAATGTCGAAAAGGTCGATAAATTGCTGGTCGACCGCGCGTGATTTCGGGGCTGAGAAACGGCGGTATCTGAACATCATTAGATTTCAGTCTCGCGGGAACCCAGTGACGGGTACTGCAGGCCCCTAAAGCGCTATGTAGCGCAGACGCGTCGTGTTTACGATTCCAGGCCAACAAGTAGCCCGACACTCACTCGTCAAAAATTGATGTTAGGCTCCAGCTTTGCAGTCTCCGGATACACCCAATGAGGCACCCTGTACGATGCTGTTGTTAGCAACTCTCCCGTGCACGAGACTCACCTTGCCTTTGTTGCAGTGTATGAGGACCGGATGGTTCCTTCGGTCCAGGATTGCCACGAGGGCAGAACAGATGACATCTTCGGGGATGTTATCGAACGGCTCCTTGTTTCCGGGGATGCCGAATTGCTTGGCGTTAGCATCACAGGAAACCAATACAACACTCACCATGAACTGGATGTCCTGATCCTGGCACCACTCCAGGTTCGCCTCTGGGTAGTCTTCGAGTACCAGTGTGAGGACCGTTTTGAGCTTGAGAGTCTCGAGGAACTTGAAGTTGCGCTTTTTCGGGAACCCACATCGATACACGCCTTGAGTTACGGCGGCAAAGTTCTCTGGCGGAACCAGATCCTCCTCGACGCTCGGAGCTGCCGGGGGAGGTAGGTAAAGGGCATTGGGGGGTGGTTGGGGTGCACTTGGTGATGTGATCGCTGTGGCAACAGATCCACTACCGTTGGCGCTTCCCGTGTTGATGGTTCCACTCGTCACGCTCGATATAACGCTCGGTATTCCACTGGATTGTCCGCTGTTGAGACTGCTCGGCCCAGTTCCTCCAGACAGCGCGTTGGACGTTAAGGCCTGTGGAGACAAGGCAGCGAGTGCCTGTGCTTGACGGGCGGCCAGCACCTTGCCGAGGAAAGGTGGCACGGGGGTCACTGGGCTCGACGAAGATGCAGACGGGTCGGTGTCCATCGTTGGCCGGAACGGAGTGGTTGGGATGTGAGAGGAATTAGGAAGTCTGAGTGTTCATCTAGCACGTTCGTGACAACATATGGCCAGATGACTCGTATGCACCGGCGCCCAGCATCTACTGTGGCAGTGGCCGCCAGCCGTAGTTGGGAAAATGGGGATCGTTTGGGGGCCCCACAAAATACATGCAGGCTTCACGTGGAGATTGGATAATCCTGCCGATCCTGCCGATCATAGCCGATCTAGAACTGTATGGTGTGGTCTGTTGCGGCCGTTGCGGAAGGCTGTCATCGTCTCATGGAAATGTCTTGGTCGTGGATCCAGCTTCGGGTGTGCAGCAGAGGCGCGAGCGTCAGTGAACAGCGACAGAGACTACAAGCTAATGGATGGAAATGTTGAACATGTTTGACGATGAACAAAACGCGCAAAGAACAAGTTTTGTCTCAGATCGTTGTTTTTTGCTCTCTGTAACCCATCCGCATACCTCGATTGTCACCACTATCTCGTTTTGTCGTTCTTTTTCCCTCGATCACCCCCGACATCGTGTGGCCGTCCTACGTTCTACTCCATTAATCATATTCAACAACACGATGGGTGCAGCGCATAGCGTTGTCTTTGGAGACGACGGGCCGCATACTGTGCACCCAGAAGAGACGATCGTATCGGCGCCTGGCAAAGTGCTCCTCGCCGGAGGATATCTTGTTCTGGATCGAGAATACACGGGGCTGGTCGTGGCGACATCATCGCGCTTCTTCTGTGCGGTGCGCGATGCCCCCAACTCCGAGTCTCCCTGGTCTGGACGCATCACTGTGCGCGCTGGTCAGTTCCCCGCGGAGCAGTCGACATGGTGTTACGACGTGAGCGCCATGATGCAAGACGGCATCGCGCGCGTCGAGCTCTCTCAACCCAATGACAACAAGAACAAGTTTGTCGAAGTCACTCTTCTCAACGTTCTTCGATACGCGGCCGAGCGCATGGGACCGTTTGCGCTCATCGAGCGAATCGGACATGGCATCGATGTCGTCGTGCTTGCCGACAACGATTTCTACTCTCAGAGGGAACAGGTTCGTACCATGACGCAAGACAGGATCGTTTGAGCTGTTGTTGTCCTGCCATTGCTTCCACTGACACCATTGCCTTTGTCATGCACATTGACATTCCTTCGCTCACGATCATTGCACATGCAGCTCGCCGTCGCCAATCTTCCAGCCCGTCTAGACTCCCTGGCTCAGCTCACTCCCTTCTGCCCCCTTCCTCGTGCCATCGGTGACACGAATAAGACCGGTCTTGGCTCTTCGGCTTCGTTGGTGACCTCCCTCGTTTCTGGGCTGTTGCTGCACTTTGGTGTAGCGGACTTGGATTCGGCGGCGTCCCGCGACGAGATTCATGCTCTTGCCCAGGCAGCTCACTGTCTTGCACAGGGCAAGGTTGGCAGTGGATTTGATGTGTCGTCCGCAGTGTTCGGCACCCATGTCTATCGTCGATTCTCACCAGCCGCTCTTGAACCGTTGTTCGACGGCAGTGGAGCTAGTGTGTTGAAGGTCATTCGGAGTGACAAGTGGGACACTGAGCAGCGGTCATTCCGCCTCCCTCGAGGTATGCGCCTGCTGCTTGCCGACGTCGATGCGGGGACGGACACCCCGAGCTTTGTCGGCAAAGTGCTTCAGTGGAGAAAGAACAAGCCGGAAGAGGGTAAGTTGAAGAGCATGAGTAAAACCTTTCTGACGTGTTAGCGAACGCTCTCTGGGATTCAGTTGACCTCTGCAATCGTGAACTCGAAGCATGCTTCGCTGCCCTGGTGTCGCATGAGGGAGACCCAGACTACGATTCCGTTATCGTCGCTGCCGCGAAGGCGCCGATTGAAGAGGTGAGCAGGTGATCATTGACTCATACTGACTGCAGCTGGCTTCCACCTCGGAGATTGCCAAGTTGCTGAAGCGCACCCGCTTGGCGATCGGAGAGATCCGGGAGGGCATGCGTTCAATGTCTACTGCATCCGGCGTGCCCATTGAGCCCCCTGAGCAGACCCGTCTTCTCGACGCTTGTGCCGCTTGCCCTGGTGTCATTGGTGGTGGTGTGCCTGGCGGTGAGTCCCCAACGGCAGATGGCAGACTATCTTCAACGGGTTTTTTAAAGCCAAGAACTCGTACTGACTGGCAGCGGGAGGTTATGATGCTGTGTGGTTCCTTGTCGTCGACGTACCCTCTGTGACGAACGCCGTCCAGGGAGTGTGGGACTCGTGGACCGAGATGTCTGTCTGCCCCTTGTCGGCTCGTCAGAGCGACGGCGGTCTTCAGCGAGAGTCGCGTCGAACTCCCGGTCTTGCCGCAGCATTAGGCCGCGCATGGGAGTAGTCAGTGTACAATTGACTCTAAGATCGTGTCGGCTCACCATTGATGGTTGAGCACGACATTCCCTACAACGTACGCATCATCATACCCGCAAGTGCATGCATAATGATTTTATTAGTAGTCTAGTAAGTACTGGATTTGCTGATGGCAAGACCTCCCGCCGGGTATCACAATTGAGCGGTAGAACCTTCGTATGCCCCTCAAGCCCCGTTCAACATCGACACTCTTACAACCAGATTGCATCCTTTGCAGCTGACGAATCACTAATTTTCGACTAACTCTCCACAGCCCGTACAGTACAATACTCCTTAAGTATGCCAGCGGAAGGCGGGGTGCCGCCAGTCAAGGTTTTCAATCTGCTTGCCGGATAGACCGGCCAATACTGCGTCGACGTCAACCCGGGCTCGGCGCTTGTTATCGCGCCACAGCCAAAGCCAAAGGCAGAGAGTAGTGAGAAGCATCGTGCTGGATGTGGCCAGGTTGAGACCATTGCCGATGCTAACAGGTCAGTCTATTGAAGCATAAACAGTACCCACTGGAAGTTCGGCCCGTCGAATGGCAAAAAGGACCAGGTCGAGATCAGGCCGCCAATATTGCCACACATGACGATCATGCCGATAGCACTAGACCGTGCCGTGTCAGTGACAGTGTTGGCTGCGCCGTGCGCGTTACACAGCGGACCGAAGACGAAGGCTCCTGAGGCAATGAGGAACGTTGCGCCGTACCTCACTTGCGGATTGGTGCTGGCAAGGAACATGATGTAACCGATCATCATAAGCGGCGCACCGAACAAGAAGAGCGGGATGGAGCGCTTAGTTTTCCACGAGATCCAGGGGATGAGGACCACAAAGCAGGCGCCCACGACATATGGTGGCACCGTGTGCAGCTGCCTCTTGATCACAGTTGCTTTTGGGTAGATTGTCGAGACGATTGTGGGAAGGAAGAATGCTGACACGTCAGTGGCAGGTGGACAGATTGACCTACCTAGTCCCTGTACAGTGACGTTGTTCAAGAGGAAGATGAATGAAGTAGCGAGCGTGTTGGGGTTGAAAATACCACGGAGGACCTTCTCCTTGTCGAGCTTGTCGAGGACCTCGGTTGTGCCGACGTGCTCTGATTTGACACGGGCAATACACAGGTCCTTCTCTTCTTGTGTGAGCCAGCGCGCCGTCTCTGGACGGTCGGTGAGCGTGAAGAAGGCGATAATGCCAAGCCCAATGGTTATAATGCCTTCGACGAGGAAGAGCTGCTGCCATGTGTGAACCTTGCCGATGCCATCCAGCTTAAGGATGCCTGACGCGAGGAGGCCGCCAAAGGCTCCAGCAAGAGGAGCCATAACAATGTAGAGACCAAGGCGGAACCCGAGCTCAGTTTTGCGGTACCATCGAGAGAGGGTGTAGCTGATGCCGGGTAGCATGCCCGATTCAAAGACCCCGAGGAGGAAGCGAACACCGCAGGCATTCTGGAAGTTGGTGACAAAAGCCGTGAGCATGGAGAAGAGCTTTGGGTTGTCAGTCATGATTGTCGGGTTTTCAGGGTCATTCTGCCTCCAGCGCCCTTGCCAGGGATCCTGAGGAGCCAACAGCCTCTAATTATGGAGAGGGCTTAGAAAGAGGTATGCACCAGAAACGGTAGCTGTTCGGATAGTGTTGAGTGGGTGCGGGATGGCAAGAGGGGTGGGTGGGGGTTGCAGGGTGGGGGACAGCAAGTGACGGCGGGGCGTGGATGTCGGCCGTGTGTATCTCCGGAATTCAGGCAACTCACGCCAAAGCCAACGGTCAAGAACGGCAGCCATTTGCCAGGACCAAAGTACTTGCAACCAATGTTACACGGGATCTCGAAGACGATATAGCTGATGTAGAACATGGTCAGAAGGACATTGTACTGGTAGCCCTTCAGTCCCAGGTCCTTCTCCATCCCTGCAATACGGGCATTGCCGATGTTGGCCCGCTACTGATCAGCCTCTTTCTACTACTCAAAACCCACGTCGATGAAGCAGAACAAGTACATGATTGACACTGTTGGCACGAGGTAGAAGTCAATCTTGCGCACCAAGCGCTTCTCAGCTTCCGGGTCGAATGTGACAAGGGCGCGTCCTGGCCAGTTAGCAGTCAAGACGTAAACGGTCACGCACCATGCTTATCAGTGGCTGCGATGCCGCGTGCGGCAGCGTCGTGCAAGTCGGTATGATTAACCTCCTCTTGCTTTACCGAGTGGGCGTCCTTCTCATCGTAGGCAAGCTGGTGGATGGCAGGTGGCGGGCCCTGCTCGGCCGCAGATGGATTGACGCTCATGTGGTCAAAACAACAAGGTTGGGCGGTGGGTTGGTAAACATTTGAGAAGTCCAAAGTCTGGCCCTAAATAGGGCACAGACATCTCACCAATCGTTGAACAGGTGCACAAGCGCCCACCCAGTCTCCCTGCATAGGTTGCAAGGCAGCATGCACGGTCACTACGTCCTTCTTGGATGATGCTCTGGACGGCATCCATGGCCCCGGAAGAGGTTGACGAGGGTGGCGAAGGTCTCGTTGTTCACTCTAGGTCGCATGATCACCCAGTTCATTTTCCTCGGACGTTCCGCAATCACATCGGCGGCAGCTGATACGTCTTTCGGTGAGTAGCTCATGCGGCTTAACCTTAACAGCCCGATGGCTAGAGACGGCATTCCTGGTTGTCCGGCTACAGGATGCCGAGAGTGGGCAAGGAACATCACCATCTGTGTGGAGCTCACACCCAAATGAGGAGAACGAAACCGGAGAACAAGCTGGTCGCACATGGTGTCCCAGCCGCGGAATGATGATGGACCTGGTGGTGGTCGAACAGGGTGGTGGGCACGTTCCTGTCCGGACAAGAGACGACCGACGCCATGTTTGTGCATTCTGCCGAGGCAGCTGTACAAGATGTCTGTGCTTGGAGGCGGCAGGTGCAATAGGTCGAAGATAAGTCGACAGCTTTTACGCGCATGTCCTTGAAGCCTCAACTGTCTGTCGGAATGTCGGATGTATCTATCAACACATTCCAGAGATCGGGATCCGCCCACCCCGCCAAACTTACACTATCAACGCCAAGTAACTTGTCAGCTTTTTAGCGGCCATGTCGGCCTTACAAGGGATCGACGAGCTCTACCGGGTCCACCGTCCGTCCAACATGTTATCAGCCAGAAACAGAGCATGAGTGACGTGCACCCTGTGCATAAGCAACCACACCCAATTGTGCATAAGCAACCATACCCAATTGTTCGCCATGTCCGTCGCTTAACGCTCGACATCAGTCGACCTCTCGTTTCGCGGTCATTGCGGCAGGAGGCCCATTAACAGGAGGCCCATCAACTCCATCCTTTTTGTGGTCCAAGTGACGGGAATTGTGGACCACCATCGGAACTCACAGACCTGTGCGAGAATACTGAGCACTCAGTTTAGTTGCATGCAGTGATCGTCTCGAACGAAGGCGACCTTAGCTTCGCATGTCACACAATGATTCCAGGAATCCAGGCCATGGTTCCTTCAACCTTGGCCTGGACGGAATCTCGGGAATCGGGCCAAGAACAGCGCTAATGATCGGAACCCGGAGCTGTGCACCCCGACATGTGACAAGAACACAAACGAACGTGTTAGTGTCGCTTGTCATGCTTGTCAACGGTACTGCTACATGATAAAACAGTCAGTGGCCAGAACCCAGTGGGCAACTTGTCAACAGGATCCTCATCCTAAAAGAAGCTGTGAGAGTGCGTCTCGTTCTTCTTCCTAACAGACCAGACATTGGGGTCCGGGGGTCTCTGCTGAGGTGGTAGTATGGGTCTCCTGCCAAATTGAGGATGCCTCGAGGTTTCCTTTAACACATTCTTCTGCCAGCTTGTCTGCGAGACACGACAAGCGGTCGTCTATCTAGGTAGGTCGGGGCGTAGGTGTGAAACCAGCGACTGTTGAGGCTTTGCCTGTACGTTCTACTCTGGAACTCTGGATCGCTTTGAATACCACAGGCTCTAAACAGATCTAATATTTCGCTCAAACTGGTTCGTGCATTCTTTTATGTGAACCATTAGAAGTTGTCAATCTCATTCCAAGTCAGCGATCCAATGACCGGCTGTCTGCGCCGGCCACGCCCCTAATACAGCAATCGACGCTTCACAGATCACAGATCATATACCCCAGGGCTGAAAAAGAGCAATCATATATTCCAAGACTGAAAGGAAGCATGCGAAGAGTATTAGATGCGCAGCTTGGATAGTGTGGGCCGTGGGGGCCCATCCCCAGAACCCCTGACTATGTATAGGTTCATTTGAGAATTTGTGTAAAACGTCCAATTTCCCAGTTTCCCAATCACCAACTTCCCAGGCGATCAGGCCTGCCAAGCCATGAGCAGCCAGTCGTAGTACCATTCTCCTACAGCCCAGCCAGGCCAGCCAAGCTCCGAAGCCACCCAGAGGCCAGAGGCGCGATGTTGCAGGGTCTCAAATCCAGCGATCCAGTGGTGGCTCGTTCCCAGATCTCAGATCGATCACCGAGATACACAGCTACACAGAGGAGCAAAGGCATCCTTTTTACACAAACTGCGCCTTGCCGTTGTCACACCCAGGTCGAGCCAGTAGTGGAGACCGCCTGCCTACTGCGACCTGGGTGAATGGAGTGGGGGCAGATGCACAGACCTTACGGCACCTCGCGCCCAAGATCACAAGAGGCCAAGAAATCCCCGAGTCGGTTCCACTCGAGTCAGTCCCCCTTGGGTCGCTCAGGCACACCAGGCCCTGAGGGGTCTCAAAGGAATTAGAGGGGCTGGAATGCCTAAATCCTATTCCCATTGTTATTCTTTTCATTCTTTTTCTATTCATTTCATTTCACTGTGCCCCTGTCAATGGTAGGGGAGGGTTTAGAGAAGACCCATTACACGGCATTAGACGGGAAGGCTACCAAGTACTCGGGCCAGTTTCTGCATGTCTTGGGTGCAACGGAAACTTCCATTTTCCCTCATCATGGCCGTCGTCATGCGGCCATGCGCCATGCGGGCCTCTCGGGCGCTTGTGCCCCTGGCCCCTGATGACCCTGCTGCGGTGTGGGGCGCGATTATATAGTTCCAGGGTTGCCCATTCAAGCGGCAAAGTACAACCTGGTGGTCGTCGTAGCAGATGGACACTAGCCAGATGGATCGCCACTAGCAGAGGACAAGCCTGAACATATCAAAATGTAGAATGCCCCCCACAACCCCCCTCACCTTGAGCTAGCTCGGCGCTCGCCCTTCCATGTCATTCAGTCTCTCCAGAAATCCGAAGCCAGAATCGCGACGGGTACAGCGTCGATACCGGTTGGTTCCTGTTACCACACCATACTCGTTCACATTCCCAGACGTACAAATCTCTCCCAGTATACCAGCAGTCGCCAGTCCCGCACGCGCCAACACCGACGCGCATCTGCGCATGGTCCTTGGGTCACTGCCCTCATGCCCTCCGATCTGAAATCTCCAAAGACACAAACGCTCCCAACTCGTCATTAACCTACGCGTCTCTTCCTGTCTCTACTCCTTTGCGGCGGAAATTGGACCTGAGAGAGGTTAGCACTTGGCAGTCACCACAACCTTCACGTTCGTTCGTACCTTGATCCTTACATTGAGCCCCCATGTCGGAGCACGACAGTGAAGAGCCGCTGCTCAAGGACGTCGAGCGCGATACCGACTCCCCGGTATCCTCTGTGAAATTCGGCCGCCGGCGGTTATGGCGACTTGGCTTGCAGTGAGTGGGAGCTAAACAGCGCCTATGTCTACTCCTCTCCGTGACATTTACTCACTCCGTAGTCCTGGACGTCGGTATCTTGGAAGCGTCTTGATAGCCGTCGTATTTTTCGTCCTGGGGCTCGTTGTTCATACCCCTGAGAGCATGCAAAGCTTTCGTGGGCGCCAGTCGATCTCTACAGAATTGGGGGCTTTATCGGCAGCGCACGACGCGCGGCGAGCTATCCGGGTGCGAGTGCTGAAGAACCTCTTGCAGGAACGGTACCCTCCTGGGTGAGTGGTTGCTCTGTCGCGTGAGAGGATGACGCGTTGAACTTCGAGTTAGACTGGTGTGAGCCAGACCCGATGGATGACTGACGCCTAGTCATGGGAGCACCTGGGTCCGTCGTTTGAACTTCGAGGTGCTTGAACGGCTTGGAGCATGTCTTGAGCAAGGGACCTGCGCACCCAACCAAGATACGGTGATCCTCCTCGCGTCATTCCGCTTCGCTGGCGCGGAGGGAGGAGGTAATAGCGGCGAGGAGATCTGGGCTGCTTCCAGTCTTCGCGCTTTCCGGGCGCTCAACTACACGCTTATTTTCACCCACGGTCATATGGATACGCTCATGGTTTATCAACACCTCCCCGACATGATTCCAGTCGTTCTCTGGGACCAGGCTCAGCTGAAACGTTGCGAGATTCGAGACGACAGCAACTACGAGGAACTGGAGAACTTGGACCAAGAGTCGCCAGGAAAGTGGCAGACTGGGAAGAAAGCCTGCATGCAGTCGGAGGACTACCCGGAGGGGGTCCCGTGGTGGAAAAGCTTCATGTTTGTCTTCTGGGCTCAGCACGGTCACCCCCTGGGGGGTCAATGGGCAGTTGCTCCTGAGGACTATAGCTTCATACGTCAGAACGGCGAAGAACACAACTACCTTGGTAAGTGGGACTGCACCCTACTAGCTTCTTGGTTATTTGTTGACGCTCAGGCTACTCGATTGAGCACCGGTGCCTGAAAACGCCAACGTTCAAAGCGCGGGAACATCGCGCTCTCATTCTGGCTAAGAATGACGATTACTTTGACGATGATCACAACGTCTTTCACAAACTCCTGGGGGAGGTCCGGGACAAAGTTCGACCTGCCCATGTCGATGGCCGCGAGATCAAGTTTGACCTTATTTCCACCTCAGGAGATGAGCTCGCTTCAGGGGAAAAGAAGGACACGCTTGAGCCTGGTATTCAGACCATTGGCCGTCAGCAACAAGATGACTGGGTAGAGATCCTCGCTAAAAGCAAGGTCCTCCTTGGAATCGGCCGTCCGCAGCTTTCTCCATCTCGTGAGTAATCAACTATAGACTGAGAGTAGCATTTAACCCCTTCACAGCTTATGATGCTCTCTGCCTGGGTGTACCTTTCATCAACCCGATCCTTGCCTGGGATCAGCAGGATCCCACTAACCGCGTGAGATGGGAGACTCAACAAGACGCTTTGAAATACACGGACGAACCTTTTGTGTACCATGTTTTTGCCAAAGACGCCCAAGGTTTGGCAGACGCGCTACAGCGCGCAGTTGAGAACCCAATCGACCGATACATTCGTGAGCATCCTGTTGAACGGTTGAACAGTTGGTTGCTGACAGAATAGCCGACAAGATGCATTCAGAAAACGTACTAGCCCGCCATCGCCGCCTTGTCGAGACTGATTGGCATGCGGCCGCTAAACAATGGGTCAACAAGAACTACCGAGAAGAAGCAGAGGTGAGTACTGTTCCATGTGCTGAAAACTCCCGGGACTGACCCTCGTAGAAGTGGAAGCATCTCACGCTGGATATGCCCTCTAGCCATAGAAACGGCTACCCATGAATGGCGATCACAATACCTTTCGCAACCAACATCTACCCATCTCAACCTAGAGTCTATTATTTGTCCATCTGGACGTTGTATGCATGTTATCATCGATCAATCCTCCTTTCTTTGGTGAGACCGCAGTTCGGATATTCGGCTGTAATCTGTCTACTTAAAGCAGGGGTTAAACAAAAACGCGCGCGTGGCTCGCCCTGAAACACTCACCTCATTACTTCAGCGGCCTTGGGCCCTATGCCTCTGCCCTCTATGGTGATCTGATGATCGTGTCGAAAATTCCAGACCGTACCTTTCCTAGGTGGCCGATGGGGGAAGGCAGCAACGCAAGAGAGGACGCGGGATACACCCAGTGCGCCAGTGCGTCAGTGGATCAGTGGCCACTGGCCGTGGGCAGCACGGAGATTAGATTTCAAAAGATTCATCACGGTCCAGTCAACCACTGTCATTTTTACCGACGCGCGTGTGTTCAATGACGGTCCTGGCCGTGCAGCCGTTTCTACCTTTACAACCCACACTGCGTTGCTGCCTTGAGCTTGATGAGGTGCACAGGAGCGTGAACTGACACTCTTTTCTTTCGCTCTTTCTTCCACCACCGCACGCATCACAACTGCTTCCTTCACTCCCTTTCCTTACCGAAACGTTAAGCGGCCTCCACACATCCACACCGTCGCTCCACACGCTATTGACGTTATCTCCCCCTTTACTTGACGTCTCGACGACTGGTTCAACAAGGTCAACAATGCCACCTCGACGTACTCGAGGCAATCCCCTTCCCACCCCGTCTACGTCAGCTACAACCAGCCCATTGTCGCCAGCAGCGACTGCGGGCATACCTACGCCGACCAGCATGATGGACGATGACCTCCACACCCTCGGAGGAAAACGCAAGGGTAGGCCAATCTAAAGATAACGTCACACTGATATCAGCCGTCGTGAGCCCTCCCGGAAGCCCGACTTCTAGCAAGCGCCAAGTATTGGACAGTGTCACCCTACCCACACGCCGCTCTCGACTTGGTCTTGAGCAAACTGTATCGGCGGACAATCTCACTCTCGCCAAACCCTTCAGCAAAGAAGTCACTAATATCAAGGAAGAAGTCGACGACCTGATCGACGAACCCCATGAAGTAATACTTGTGTCCGGAGATACAACCGAGGAGGACAATCCCAAGCCACCTGTCGGTGGACGGGCGAGGCGAACTACTCGCGCTTCCGCAGCCACGTATACGGAGATATCGGATTCGTCGGAAGAAGGCCAGCCCCTCCGCAATCTTCGCCAAGCGAATGGTAAAGACAAAGGCAAGGCTAAGCCCAATGGCAAGGGGAAAGGCAAAGCCAAAATCGAAGTTCTGTCTGATTCAGAAGAGTACAGCGTCAAAGCAGAAGACGACTTCGCCCTGAATTCTGAAGACGAGGCGGAGCAGGTGAAGAAGGCGATTGCTGCATCTAAGGCGAAGAACCGGACTCGCAGCACTACGGCGTCGTCCAGCTCCACTCCCAGTCGCGTGACGCGGGGGAGGAACAACAAGAGCGCACCTCTTCGCAATGCTGTCGCACGTGCTGCTGAAGGTATGTTGCGATGCAGGCCTGTTACTGATCTCAGCCCGTGCTAAGTCGTCCTCCTCGATTAAGCGCGAAACGGACGAGGCCTCCGACTCTGATGGCTCTTTCGGCGACTCAACCTCCGTTGTTCCCACTCCCACCGGGGCCACACCCTTGTCGTCAGAGTCGGAATGGGACGACGACAGTCCGTTGACCGATTCTGATGCGGATAAATCCGAGGATCTCTTTCCCGATTCTGATGATGAGCCACTGGCGAAGAAACGTTTCACAAAGAAGAAGAGTGTCAAGGGTCGTCGACTCGACGGCAAGGAGGGAGATGAAATCCCCGAGCACTGGTCAAAGAACAGCAAAAAGAAGTTGACTGCGGTTCAAATGGAGGCCCAGCGCTCCAAAGCTGAGTCGGCGTGGATCAAGTCGAAGGAGAAGAAGCTTGCCACCAAGAAAGGCCGCAAACTCACTCAGGGAGAAAAGAATCTTATCCGTCTCTGCCTTGTGAGCCTTGTTATTTCTGCCACGGTGCTAACTTGCAGCACCATCCAGAACTGGAAGATGTTTGGGGTGACCTTGCGGCCAACATTGAGCCTATCAAGCCAGTTCCTATGGAGGCCCACCCTTCTCTCAAGCTCACCCTGCTCCCTTTCCAGAAGGAGTCGCTCTACTGGATGAAGAAACAGGAGGAAGGCCCATGGGCTGGTGGCATGTTGGCTGATGAAATGGGCATGGGAAAGACGTGAGTGCGATTGACTGTGTTCTGTGCTGACTTCAGTATTCAAACTATTGCGCTGTTGCTGTCTGAACCCCGTCGCAAACCGTCCCTGGTGGTGGCGCCGGTCGTTGCTCTCATGCAATGGAAAGCTGAGATTGAAACCCATGCGGAGGGCTTCACTGTCTGTCTCTGGCATGGCCAACGCCGTGCAGCTGTTCCAGAATTGAGGAAGTACGATGTGGTGAGTTGTGAACATTGTCGCGTTGCTGATCGAGAGGTTCTCGTCTCTTATGGAACTCTGGAGGCGGCCTTCCGTCGTCAACAGAAAGGTACGAGGAAGAAGAATGTGTTCGTCACCGAGAAGAGCCCTTTGCACTCATTTGAATGGCACCGGTGAGTTTGTACTGTAAGGGCCAAATCTAACCTCAGTGTCATTCTCGACGAGGCTCATAACATCAAAGAACGCTCAACCAACGCTGCGAAGGCTGCGTTTGCACTTCAAGCCAAGTATCGTTGGTGTCTCTCGGGTACACCTCTGCAGAATCGTGTCGGCGAGCTATACTCGCTGGTCCGCTTCTTGGGTGCTGATCCGTTCAGGTGAGCTGATCTGAACAACAAATAGCTGATTTGCCAGTTACTATTTCTGCAAGAAGTGCGATTGCAAATCTCTCCACTGGAAAGTGAGTCCTTACTTCTTGCCCAAGACGGTTTGTGCTAATCATTCCAGTTCTCGGACAAGCGCCATTGTGATGGTTGCGGACACACCCCCATGGCCCACGTCTCCCTCTGGAACTCGGAGATTCTACACCCCATTGCTCGTTATGGTATTGAGGAAGGCGGCCCGGGCAAAATGGCCTTCAAGAAGCTCAAGATTCTACTTGATCGCATGATGCTTCGGTGAGTTGATAACAGATACTGGCGCTTACCTCTCAGTCGCACAAAGCTCGAACGTGCTGATGATCTCGGTCTTCCCCCCCGAACCATCGTTGTCCGTCGCGACTTCTTCTCACCTGAGGAGAAAGAATTGTACCTCAGTCTCTTCACTAATGCTCGTCGGCAGTTCAACACTTACCTCGATCAAGGAACTGTTCTCAATAGTGAGTACATCGTAACTCCATCTGTGTACTGATCTCCAGACTATTCAAACATTTTCTCCCTCATTACACGCAGTGAGTACAGCAATAGTTCGCAAGCAATGCTGACTCGTAGTGCGTCAAATGGCCTGTCACCCTGATCTGGTTCTCAAGTCTAAGACCAGCACTCTGGCTCAGAGTGTCGACGAAGGAACTGTCTGCAGAATCTGCAACGATGCTGTGAGCCACTTAGGGAAAGCACCACTTACATTAAGGCCGAGGACGCAATCGTTTCCGCCTGCAAGCACCTCTTCGATCGCGAGTGCATCCGCCAGTACCTTGAAGTTCAACAAAATCAGGGCCATCGGGTATGTGCTGGTTTATTATCACCCGCTAACAGCGCAGCCCGAATGCCCCGTTTGCCACATCGAAATCTCCATTGATCTGGAGCAGGAGACTGTTGACGTGGAGGAGAATAACAAGGTTGCACGTCAAGGAATTCTGTCACGCCTGAATGTTGATGTGAGTTTTGTGGGTTCCGAATGTGTCTGATGAACAGAAATGGAGATCTTCCACCAAACTCGAGTGTCTTGTTGAGGAGCTGGAGAAACTGCGTCGCAAGGACTGTACCATCAAGTCCCTCGTGTTCTCACAGTTTGTTTCGTTCCTTGACCTCATTGCGTTCCGCCTCCAGCGCGCAGGCTTCAACATTTGCCGTCTTGAAGGCGGTATGACTCCCCAGCAACGTGACGCGACCATTCAGCATTTCAGTAGGTGCCAATTTCATGGCTGTCGCTGATTCCACAGTGAAAAACACGCAGGTGTCAGTTTTCCTCATCTCCCTCAAGGCCGGTGGAGTGGCTCTTAACTTGACCGAGGCAAGCATGGTCTTCATGATGGACTCATGGGTAAGCATTTGGATTGATTTCTCGGATGAGATGAGCTAATCCATAGTGGAATCCTTCTACGGAGTACCAGGCCATGGACCGCATTCATCGTCTGGGTCAGAAGCGCCCTGTGAAGGTCATCAAGTTTGTGGTCCAAGACTCGATTGAGGACCAGATTGTTCAACTTCAAGCCAAGAAGCTCGCCATGACTGATGCGGCTCTGAGCCGCGATCCCGACACTGCGTTGGGCAAGCTTACAGTTGACGACGTGAGTGTGAAGATAGCGAGCGGTGGCTTACAGACAGCTGGGCTTCCTTTTCAAGCTCTGATCGTGTCGCGTACACACCTCGATTGTAGAAGAGTACTTTGTTAAGTACCTGTAGAGTCACATGTAGACTGAGTAATTGAATGGTTTGTAGAAGTACACCACAGGACGTGGTGTTCTGTAGATAGTACCATATGGATAGCCTGATGTTGTGTGCTGTTCTTCATCCGGGTTTTGAATCATGAATGTGTCAGCCAGACATGGGCCATTTTCGAAATTAATCCAACGAGAATCGATGACGTATTGCCTTCCCGCTGCCCCACCTTGTTCAGATAGGCCAACATCCGTGTCGAGAACTGCTGTCAGGTTCATCTCCCCGTAGAACGAGAATCTCAACAACGTACACACCCCCGTGTTTTATCTCGCCGAATTTTATTATTCTCAACATGTCTAATGAACCACCTGCTCCGAGCCAGATCTCTGGTCAGCTGAAGGTACGTCGTAGCGTCCCCGACCTCGCGCGTCTAACTCGTAGTCGGCCCAGGGCATGGCCGAATCGGCCGTCGGTGCTGTCCTTCCAACCTCCATGGGCGGGGATGTATGGGCACAGTCTGGCGAGGAGCATCAGCGCGAGGGCCAGGAGGAGGTGTCGGCTGCCAAGTCGGCCGCCAAGGCCGAGGCGACCGTGGATGCCGGAAAGGCAAAGGTCCAATCGTGAGTTCGAACTCCAAACCACTGCATCGGACCATACTCATCCGCCAGCGTGTTTGGTTACATGACAGGCGACCAGAAGATGCAAAACGAGGGCAACCTGGACAACGAATCCGCACAGTGGCGATACAAACAGGCTAACAGCGATGCACCCCTCGCCGTGCCTGTTCCGTCCCTGGAAGGCGTGAAGGGCAAGGTCGAGAGCGTAGCGGGCATGGTTACCGGTGACCAGAAGAAGCAGCAGGAAGGCAATCTGCGCGCAGAGAAGGCTGCCTGGAAGGATGGCGTATAAATTTGTTTATTGGGTAGACAGACCTATTGTTGGGTAGACACGCGTATTTCGTGATGCTATAACGTAGAGCTCAGACCGCGGTGTGTGGAGCAAAATGTGCATGCAACCCCAAATGACTAGGTAGATGTAGTAAGATGTAATATGCGTGAACCCTTGGTCTATCTTCCCTCTACTTTGTTGATCCAACCTTTTCACCCTCGTCCTGCTCGTCCTTTACCTTCTCGGGAAACTCAGCTAGAGTAGGGGGGCTATCCTCGTCGGTAGTATCGTCACGGGCGGTCCTTGAGGTTTCCAAGCCGATGGGCGGTGCGCCTTCGGCCTCAGCTAGGACTTCAGTCGGAGACTGGGTCTCGGCGGCGGCTGCCGGTCCACGAGGACGCTTCATCGAGTATGCGCGGGTAGGAATTGTGACGACAAGACAGGCGGCGAAGAGCACCATCTTTACAAGCCAAGCTGGCTGGAACGAGTCGGCAAAGGCGTCAAGGATGGCACGCTTGAGCGGCGTGTCGGGCATTCCATGGATGGCCGCGTATCCTGCTGCTGAGGTAGGCACGTTGAATTCGGTGCCGTACCCGGGGATCCTTGCAAATCGGTTGCGGAGGTTTGTGTTGAGAATGGCGGTGAACACACTCACGCCGACACTGCCGCCTAGGGAGCGAGTGAGCGTCCACGCTGCGGTCACGGCGGCCATTTCCTTGAGCGGCATTGCTGCCTGGATGATCAAGAGCGGCGACTGTAGCGACAAGCCGCATCCAATTCCCACTACGACAAGGAGGCCGTATTGCATGCTCAGGGCGACCGTCGAGCGGAAATAATGGTACAACAGGCCCCAACCCAGAACGCCGACTCCGTAGCCAAACCAAACGATGGGCCGGACAACACGGAACCGACTCTGGATCTGGCCTGCCACAACGGTCGACCAAGATACGAAAATGGCGAAGGGTAGAAGCTGGATACCGCTCTGCATGGCATCCGCACCGCGTACGCCTTGGAAGAATTGGGGAAGAAGAATGTTTGAGGGGATAAAGGCCGCAGCGTGCAGACTGGAACCGATGAGGAAGAGAAGCGTCGTACGAACGCGGAAGGCGCGCTGTAATGTTAGTCAAAGTGAGTTTGAGCGTATGTAGGTTCAACTCACGGCTGGAATCACTGCGTTGCGTTTCGTGAAGACACAGTTTATGCAGGCTGCAAAGAATGCTACACCTCCCACAACAATCAGCGCAATCGCGACCTTGTCGTTAAACCCGTAGTCAGCCGCAAAGCTGAAACCAACAATCAGGAGTGAGCCCGATATCATGATTAGTATCAACCCGACAAAGTCAAAGGTATGACGCAGCTGGCCAAACGTTTTGCCCTCAGGCTTGTTGAGACGCAGCGAGAAAACCAGGAGCACGAATGCGATGGCACACGTAGGCAGGTTGATGTAGAAGCACCAACGCCACGAGACCTGCATGTCAGTGATAGCCTGTGAACCACATTGCCGGAGCTCACCTTCTGCGTCAATGCACCACCAATGATGGGCCCGACGACGGCCGCAACACCCCAAGACGCGCCCATAATACCCTGGTACGCGCCGCGCTTCTCCATCGGCGAAATGTCTGACACAATAATGGACACCAACCCCATGATCGAGCCGCCTCCGAGTCCTTGGAACGCGCGAGCCGTGATTAGCCTTAAGTGAGCGGAATTCCCATACAACAGCTGCTAATAAGATCCTTACCAAGTCATGTTCTTAGCAGCGCCGCACAATGCAGAGAAGATTGTGAACACAATAATGGCTGCGTACAACATGGGCTTGCGGCCGATGATGTCCGAGACGCGCCCGTTCACCGGCGTGAGCAAGGTCATCGCCAGTTGGTACGCCTGTCATCAGAACGGGTCAAGACCGCAAGGACATTCGGAACGTACCGTGGCGACCCAAGAGTACTGCGAGGGAGACGCATCAAACACCTCGGCGATGGTGGGTAGCGCTGTTGCAATGATGGTCTGGTCGAGGGCGGCAAGGAAGAGAACAAGACCAAGACTTGGCATGACGATCCACATGTTATTCTTTGGAATTTCAGGCATAGCTTAGCGTCAGTGATCGTCCCTGCACCATGCACCAATATATCTTGCAGATCGTTCCTTCGAAAATTGCTTTAGCCTGTGCATGCGGCACGACTGGATTCCGCACAGTTCGCCAATGAACAACTCACCATAATCACCCTCTGTCCGACCCATACCCTTCTTTCTTGTCTTCTTCGTGCTCTCCTCAGATGGCAAAGTTGCCATAGATCCCGTTACAGACTCTGACCTGGACGGAGGCGCGAACGACTCGTCTCGCAGAGCAGCAACACGATCGCTCACACCCACGCGACCTCCTTCGACATCATTCAGCACCGGCGCCGACGGCGGCAGGTCACTCGGGAGAGGGTTCTTTTCTGACATGACCGTGATTGTGAATTGGGTTGCGTTCCGCACGCCTGGGGACTGTCAAAGGAGCCGAATTTTTCGCCGCGAATCGATTGTTGACGCGATTGATCGAACAGTGGCGACAATTGCAGGCAATATCTTCCACGACCGAGAGTTCGTGATAATATCCTGATCTCTGAAGAGCTCGTCCTCGGTCGGCGATTAATGAGAGTGTTGATGTGATACCAGCGATAGAGGCTGCATTGCTTACAAACATGAGTCGACAGAAAATATCCTGCCGACTCGAACACCTGTGACTGGCCACTGGAACTGCAGGACTACAGGAAAACACCACGACAAGGGGAGCCCGCCCACCGCCTGCCCAGTTCTGGTGCAGCACATGTGCTGCGGTCAAATCCGAAAATTCCAACATCACCTGCTGTCTCTTGGCGCCCAGGGGACGAGAGGTCCAGGGCGCTTAGGGTGGCGCGACAGTGCCGAGCGTGCCGAGTGACTGACTGTGCTTGTCGGCTCCGGGCTCCACTGGAAGCAGCGCTGAACAAGTAGAAGCAGCAGGTGCCGTAAAGGGGCATTGGTGGGGGGCATAGGTGCTAAAACACAGAGATGTGCTCGGTCTGTGATCGGCTGATGTGTTGAGACTCAGAGGGTGCGTTGGTATGTACACACAACCCACAAGGGTCGAAAGGGGTTTCTGTAAGGCCTGAGGCTAGAAGGCCCTGATCACTGAGCGTATGACACTGAGATATCTGGATAAACAGGTGCGACGAGTTGGACATTTTGATAATTTGGTAGAGCCACTTGATGCTGGGGGGTTCAAAGCGTCGGCATTCTTGCAATCTTAGATCTCTGAGACATGGTGGTGCGGAAGCAAACAGACAGAATCGGTGACCTGCATGACCTGCATGACCTGGTGATCCACGCGATCCATGCAGGCCATGGGCCATGCAGGCTCGCACACCTAGCACACCTGGCCAGTCGAGCGTTCGTGGGCTGGGTCTCGGCCCTTCCCCACAACTCATCTGGCCCCCCCGCACACATTGGACCGACGAGGACGTCTCACTTTCCCATGTATCACACTAACCATCTACTTCCCCTCAACTCGTCGCAACCTCAAAACAAATCAATCCAGTGCCACAGGCGCAGCGCGTGAGCCGCACAGGGCCAACACTACTGATAGAGCAGATAGAAGGTATCAGCACTGCCGCAGAGATTGCCCAATCGCGAGATCAGCTCGCCACCCCAATTAACACTGTCAACTTGTGTATTGTGTATTACCTCGCCCCCGAAGCCGCCCATCACACACCCTAGCCGCAGCTGTTACGATGCCTGTAACATTTGTCGACCCCCCTCCTACTGGCCGCCGTCTCTCCGCGTCCTCACCATTCCCTGGTCGAGTGATGACGTCCCTCGTCCCGGCAGATGTGCCACGAAAGAAGCGCTCATCTTCGTCGTCCTCGGGCCGGCGCGTGCGACACTCAGTGGGAAGCTACACCGGAGCACCAGGTCCTGTACCCGAGAACCCATTCGCCGATGACAGCGGGGTCGCGCGCGCTGCGGGATCATCGAACGTTTCTGCCGTTGCCGCTGGTCAGGATTACGAGCGTATGAGCCCCCAGGCAGACTCACTCCCCCCTCCCATGCTCTACCGGGAGGTTGGAGACGCTGAACGTCAACCGCTTCTCGGTACGGTACAGGAGGAGGAGGATTCCCAGCGCCTCGACGTCCCTTGGGCATTCACACTCGCCATCGCGGCCGCTATTGGTGTGGCGACCTTTGTCATTCTCTACATATGGCGGATGGCGGAGGAGGAGGGAACCATGGCACGCGCGTAAACAAAGGCTGCAATATATTAGGAAAGAAGGGAAGAGGGTCTGTGCGTGTGACTTCTGCGCCAAGAAGTGCATGGTCGACCGACACGTAGCAACGCCCTCTCCACAAGGCGATTGAGAGATCATGGCTGTCATAGGCAAGGATGAGCGTAGTGTATAGTATTTATATAACGAGATTGAACGCGATGTACACCGTTGTCTGTAGCAGAGTGCGCACAGGTTGGCCCAGATCACCGGTTGTCGCAGATTGCAGCCATGAACTTGTGAATCGAGTGCACGCATCGAGGAGTATGGTCCATTCCGCGACACATTGATAGCAGCATTATTGGACAGCTGGACACCCCCACAGAGTGGAGTGACCCTGAGAATATGAGTGGCCCCGCATCCTGTGACTGGGGAAGCTGCAAAGACGCCGAGCAGCGAAAAGTGGTGGGTCCGGCGTGAGATCCGGAACGGCGCATGCAATGACGTCGGTTCGGACCATGTCCCAATGCATTTTGGCTGGGCATCTCGAGTTGCAGTCACCAGGTGACACCGATGTACTGCTGTGGACCGTACGGATCACTCGTCGGCTCGAGCAAGCTCCGCGCGCTCGGCATGAACACCACTACTGTGTGCACATCACATGCAGCCTTCATAACAGCTGCTTCCTTTGCATCTCTGTGCATGCTCAACACTTTTCCCTCTACACCATAGCCCAGAATGCTTCGCCGAGTTCGCATCCCCCGCGTGGTGACGACCGCACCCCGCGGTGAGAGGTCTCTTGTGAGTAGCAGGCGTTCGGGAGATGTTTGGCGGCTGCGGGGCCGTTGTCCTCTTACCGATATTGACTGTACAGATCACGGGCCCCCCGCCCAACCTTCCGGTGGTGCACCACACCACGGCCGGTGCGCCGATCGGCAAGCCCACCCCGCTGCCGCACTTCACGCCCGTCCCGGCGCTGAACAAGCTCATGTTGAGCTCCATGGACGACCCGAATGTCGACCGCCCCCGTGACCCCAGCTCGCTGGTGTACGTGCCCGAGTCGCAGGCAGAGCGCGCCGCGCGCGCCGGCCGCATGTCGAGCCCGCTGAGGCGTGGTGCTCACGAGTCGTGGTGGACTGCCGAGCAGGGCTTCTTCAATGCCGTCGCCAAGGTGGGTCGAAGACGACGGAAAGATAATCTTGGCAAGTCGTACTGACATCGATCTCAGACCATTCCCACCTACCGTGTTCTTGACGAGGAGGGACGCGTTGTGCGCGGAGGCAAGGTGCCTCTGATTACCAAGGAGGAGGCGCTCAAGATGTATGTCACAGCTGGGGATGACTACCCCTTTAACCTATGACTGTTCCGATTCTGACCCACAGTTACAAGTCCATGGCCCTCATCCCCGTGGTGGACAACGTCCTGTACCAGTCGCAGCGCCAGGGCCGTATCTCATTCTACATGCAGTGTGCCGGAGAGGAGGCCGCTGTTGTGGGAAGTGCAGCTGCCATGCACTCGTCGGACGAGATTTTCGGTCAATACGTAGGTTGCTGGAAGCATATCACCCGCTAACATAACAGCGTGAGCAGGCTGCGCTCCTCTACCGCGGAATGTCGCTCTCGCGTATGATGGGCCAGTGCTTTGGCAACATCGACGACGACAGCAGCAAGGGTCGCATGATGCCAGTCCACTACACCGCCCCTGATCTCGGCTTCCACACTATCACGTCGCCCCTCGCGACCCAGCTTCCCCAGGCCGCGGGTGCAGCGTACGCGCTCAAGGCGGACGAATCCCGGCAGGGTGACTGTGTTATATGCTACTTCGGCGACGGTGCTGCGTCCGAGGGTGACTTCCACGCCGCTCTCAACATGAACGCCGTTCTTGGCGGTCCCTGCATCTGGTTCTGCCGCAACAACGGTTTCGCCATTTCCACTCCCGTCATCGACCAGTACGCAGGAGACGGTATCGCGTCCCGTGGCCCGGCGTACGGCCTGGACACCATCCGTGTCGACGGTAACGATGCTCTCGCCGTCCTCGCGGCGACCCGCGAGGCGCGCCGCCGCGCCGTCGAGGGCAAGAAGGGCGTTCTCGTGGAGGCAATGACCTACCGTGTCGGACACCACTCGACATCAGACGACTCGAGCGCATACCGTCCCATTGAGGAGGTCAAGGAGTGGACCGTCGTTGGTGAGTAGCGAGCTGACAAGATCAATAATTGTCCTTATCTGACACCACAGACAACCCTATTTCGCGCTACCGCGCATGGCTCGTGTCGCAGGGCTGGTGGACCGAGGCTGAGGAGAAGGAGATGGCTGCTGCCTACAAGAAGGAGGTGCTGCGCACGTTCAGCCGCTCTGAGAAGCTCCCCAAGCCTAAGCTCGGCGAGATGTTCAATGACGTCTGGGCCGTCACTGACGAGGGACCTCTGCCGGAGGTGATTATTGAGCAGCGCTCGGAGCTTGGAAGCCTTCTGAAGAAGTATGGTGGCGCATGGGAGCCGTGGAGGAAGGAGCTCAAACGCTTCGTCGAGGAGGGTGAGGACGTCATGGACTCGGCGTCCTCGGCGTCAAAGTAGAACGGCAGCAGAGAATAGCTAGACGTGTATCATGCATCGGTTCCGGACTGAACAGGTGGCACATGTGCATCGAGGAACAACTGGGCTGGTGAGGCTGAGAGACGAGGTAGGCTCGCGCCTGGCCGCACACGACGCCGTCAGCCTTTGAGGACTGGCGCACGACAAGAAGGACACATAAGAACACAACCGATATATGATTGACATGCGAAGCAGGCGGAGATCTTGATCATCAGAGGATCCGCGACGGAGATCTCTGCAGGTGGGAATCCGACGATCACGGCTGCGGCGGAGACTTACATTGGCCATCGTTTCGTCTGCCTAGTCTGATGTTCGGCTGCTAGCTGATAACTGTTGTGCTACAGTGCATGCATTGCCAGTGGCCAGTGGCCCAATGCCAACTGAAGTGACCAGCTAGAAACATGTGACATGCGATATGGAGTGTCTGAACGCACAGAACGCCACATTCACCACCGCTTTCCCACATGCCTGGCATGCCTGGTCTGTGCGGCACTCCACACGCCGCGGGCCTGCGGCCAGGGACCTGGCTGGAGTTTAGAGGAACCCGTTGAAATGGGCGATCGCCGCGACTAGGTCTGGTGCAACAGCCGTGCGGCCCCACTCTGCTCCGACGACTCCACGGTCAGTGCCTTTTATCTGGGCCTGGTCCGATCCCTTCGTGTGCTGTGGGATCATGTGGGATGTGGATGTTGCAGGATCGCAGGACACGCACACATGACAACTGCATTCGACTGCACTATCCATGGCCTCATGGTATCATGGGAGCAGAAGCCGCGGCCTGTCATGGGCATGGGGACACGACTATGCTGTGGCATGTCGTACACTGTTTGTGCATTTGTGGCCGGTGGTAGTGGAGTCCCATGCTTTGGCAGACGAGGGCTGATCGAGCTGGCATTTCGATGTAGATGACGAGGTTCCTCGATCCTCGACCACACCGACTGTCTGTGTCTTATGGTACTGGGCCTCCTTGCGATTCAGCGGATCTGCCGCCGCCCATATGTCGCCGCCCATACTTCGCGCCTGATCCATTGGCCCTTCATCTTGATCTCTGCCTGCCAACACCACAGAGAACCGATCATGTCGGACTAAAGATAAAACGGACCGCACCACTCTCCTCCCTACTTCAGCCACCAGTGTTCCCTGAGACGGTCTCAAACTGCCGCGCACACCACACACTCGCCTTCTTGGTTCGCTCTCCACGATCCACAAGCTGGAGAGACACATGTCCTGCTTGAACTACCTCGATGCACAGCAGAGTTGCTGAGGACTCTGTACAGACATTATTAGGACTGCACCGGCCGTGCTCCTTGTCCCATCTTTCATCTGGCTTCGTCGCGCCACAGCCCCACTGAACATCCATACCACATCGCCACCAAGATCCCAACCGCAAAGAGCCCTCCACCACTGTTCTCCACCCCTGCCAGCGTTTCCCCGCCACTCACCATGTCGTGCATTCCGTCGCATCGCTCCAGGCGACCGCGACCGCGCTTCTGGATCATGGTTGACGACTTTGAGAGTCACATGTGTGAGTTACAGACCTCGAGTAACTGGAGCCCGAACCCGAGGGGATCAGTTTCTTCCACTTGACACAACGTCTTGCACGTCTGTCACGCCACAATCCATGCGGGATCGACTCCCGAGCTCCTGTTTCCATTTGCCCATTGACCATCGATTCATGACTTGTGGTTCTGAACAACCCATCTCGCGTGTTACATATACAAGTACTGACCACGGTACAGCCCCACCACCTTCACCCCCACGAACGCCGCCCTACCTTCGTGCTCTCATCGCCGCCCGTTCTGTTCCATACAACGACGAAACCCGCCAACCCAGCAAACCCCTACCGTTCAGAGTACAGCCAGCAATGCGGTCACCTGTCTCTGAGAAAGCCAAGTTGTTGCCCCCGCCAACCTTCAAGGCTGGCTTCATCGAGAAGTCACCGCACAATGAACCAGCTGGCGGCGAAAGCGACCTCTGCAAGGACCGATGGACCGCTACCTCGACCCGCGTCCTCCAGGTGTTGACTTTCATCATCTGTGCGGCGTACGTCGTCAGTCAACTTCCGCATGTCACACGCGAGTATTACTATCCCGCCACCCGGGTAAACGTCTCGACTCGTCTGGCCAGTGTCGACGACTGGATTCGCGCCGAGGCGCACACAGCGCTTCGGGCGATGCTTGCCAACATAGGTCCCGCGGCTGGAGCTCGGGACGGCATCGTGGTGGCCTCTCCCAGCACTGGCGGACCAGACGAACCCGACTACTACGTACGTGCGGCGGTGGCGTAGCCAGGAGAGCCGTTCCGGGACTTACGGCGCTGCAGTACACCTGGACCCGTGATGCCGCACTCACCATCTCGTCTCTACTTCCCATGCTCCTCTCTGACTGGTATCGTCGTCCCTGGGAGGTCTCCAGCGAGGTCACGCGGCATAATCATACTCATCCCCTCTTGGAGGGTGTCGTACGTTCGTATGTCCAAGCCCAGGCTGTTATTCAGTCCATGGTAAACCCTAGTGGCAATCTCTGGACTGGTGGTCTCTCAGAGCCCAAATTCACCACCTCTGGCCACCCTTTCACCGGCTCCTGGGGGCGGCCACAACGCGACGGACCCGCCCTCCGCGCTCTGGCGCTCATCCCGTATGCCCACTGGCTTCTCGATCGCGGCTATGTCGCCGATATCAACTACGTCGCGACGCATCTTTACGATCCCATGTCGCTCCGCCGGCCAGGCAGCGTCATCAAGAACGACCTGGAAGAGGTCGCAAACTCGTGGCACTTCACTGGGTTTGATCTTTGGGAGGAAGCCCACGGTTATCACCTATGGGGTGATGCTCTTTCCCGCCGAGCGCTCCAGGCCGGAGCGGGGCTTGCCTGGCGCCTCGGCGACGAGAAGGCTGCGTCGTTTTATACCTTCCAGGCGGGCGAGGTTGCCAAGCGCATCAACGAGTATGCCAAGGGGCGGGGTATTTGGAATGCCTCGATTCCCACACCCAACGGCCGCACCGGTCTGGACGCTGGCACACTGCTCACGGTGATCCATGCCGGTGGCACCACGAACGATTCGGAGATCGAACTGGGCGCGGCTACACCCTCTGTGCTTGCAACTCTGCGCGCCTTTGTGCTGTCCTTCCAATACCCCATCAACCGCGGGCGATGGGTAGACGGATGGCTCGTCGGGCGGTACAAAGGAGACGTCTATGATGGGATCAGCTTCTCAGGAGGGAACCCGTGGTACATTGCCACGTTTTCCGTCGCTCACGTGCTGTACGCCGCACAGCTCGACTTTGCGCGTGCCGGCCGCATCAACATGAGTGAATGCTCAGCATTCTGGCACGACCTGGGCTTCGATGTGTCCAGCAATGCGACCTTGGTCAGAGACCCGCGTTTCCTTACCGCATTACGTCGGCTGGGACAAGTGGGCGACGCATTCGTAGTCGCCGCCGCACGCACCGTTCAGAACGGCCGAATGAGTGAACAAATTGATCGCAAGACCGGTCGCCAGCGCGGGGCACGGGATCTGACATGGAGCTACGCCTCCCTTCTCGAGATGAAACGCGTACGCGACAAGGCGAAGCAGGCTGTGACAGCGGTCGCAGTGGCGCTATGAACGATATTCCTACCATTATTCAACGATTTTAAAGTTGTACATTAAGATGTCTGCAATCATTAACATGCTCGGTAATTTGATAGTATTGGATGTAACAGTGTAATCTGGAGCCTGAGCCTTACTCGATCCTGAGATTTGCATGAGGAATCGCTACAAAATGAACACTATCAACGATAACAAACAGTCGCTAGCTGTCGGCAACAACCGCGTCTTGTTGGGTTTTTACTTCTTGTTCTTGTCGCCAGGCGAGAGAAGCACAAGTGCCTGAGAGTTAGGACAGTCCCCCAACTGGCTCCACACGTCGTCCATTTGATACTCACATACTTGCCGGAGATCTTCCATCCGGGCTCCTCCTCGTCGAGGCGGGTGGCGACCTCCTCGGGAATGGCGGCAATGACGTCCGACTTGATGGTACGCAGCGAGCAGATGGGGGGCGCGCCCGCATCGGTTGCCATCGGCCCAATGGCCTGCATGAAGGTCGCCTCAGTGGGAACGTGGCAGTCGTACGAGAGCTTGCGGAAGTTGAGGTCACCCTTGAAGATGAGCAGGTCAGACTCGGAGATGTACTGGAAGAGATCGGGCGCCTCGTTGTTAAGATCCCAGAACGAGAATCCAGTACTCCAGAAGGGGTGAGCTGGAGTGTTAGCCGTTGCCATCTTAAACTGTCTGGTTATACTCACCCTGGTACTGCCACTTGCCCTGACGCTCGTACTCCTTCCAACGGCGACCCATGATGCGCAAAGTCTCCACCTCATCGTCCGAGGCGGTGTCGAAGAGGTGGCCGTAAACAGCGGTGTTAAGCAGCCTGTTGTGAGACGCAGCTCTACCTCGCGTTTTGTAACTCACCAGTTCCAATCCTTCTTCGTTACGTCACTAACGAACCAGGGGATGCGCTTGCCGTGGAAGATGATCTTGTCGCAGATGCCGCTCTGAATGAGCCAGTCGGCGTAGACAAGGTCGCAGTACAGCTCAAATCCGGCATTGTCGAGAACAAAGTCGATGCGGCCGCCCTTGAGGCTAAGAACATAATCAGCCAGATCGTGGAGGTTGTTGCCCAGAATGTTCTTCTCAGTTGACGCAAGGTGCTCGCCACCAGTCGATTGGAGCTTCTTGATGTCCTCCTCAGTCATGTCAATAAGCAGTGACAGGTCGGTCGAGTTTCCCCAGAGACAAACTGCTCGTTCAGCAAGAGAACACCATCTGCCCCGCCCGAGACCGCAACGTACTCTGAGTAAGCTCAAGGAACAAAAGGCGCTCCTTCTTCTTCTTCTCCTCGGGGCTCAGACCCTCGAAAGTCACAGGCTCCGAGAAGCGGGTGGACAGCTCGAGAACGGCCTGAGACGAACGGGAGAAGGTGTCGCACTTCTGGCGGAAGAAGACATCTGTGTCGGTCAGCAAACCCTTCACGACAACGTAAGAGCTGAAAAAGTCACTCACCATAGTCGACCCAGTACTTGGACAGCGAGAAGCACTCCCTGAGACGACGGTACTTGTACGCCTCAGCAAAGAGCCAAGGCGCGTTCATGAAGTCCTTGCCACGGAAGTACTTTGCGATTTCCTGCAGCGTCAGAGTCCATCGGGAATTACAATGCTGCCTGTGCATACCTTGTTCCACAGCGCAACATCGCCCGCACCATCGTCGGCAATTGGCCTAAGCTTAGCGTTGTTCTGCAGGTCGTCCATGAGCTGCTGCATGCGCTCGACACAGTTGACAAGGTCAACAATGCGCTCCTCGTCCCATTCCTCGTTGATAGTGTGGTAAACGTCGTTGATAGCCTTGTTCAGGATGGTTGGCAGACGAACGCCCATAGTCGCCTAAACTTGTTAGTCATCACACGTGCAGGCTGAGAGAGAATATCCAACTACATACGTGAGCGAACGAGTACTCGTGGTAGCCACGGTAGGCGGGCCAAGGGGGCTGGTCTTGAATGTCAGCGACATTCACAAATCGAAAGGTAGCTAGCTCTCCATCGCACCTGCTGTCTACGTACTAGGGTTGACACGGGTGGGGGTGCGAGGATACGCCTTCTCAATCAGCATTGCAGACACACAGACAATCAAAACTCACCACCCTGTTGGGCTCCGCCTTCTGCTTAGGCGGCAGGTTGCCGACGTTGAGCTGGGCATTTGTCAGCGACGGTCGCGATAAGATAACTGTCAATGTGGAGTGCGCCACTTACCATCATCTTGGGCGGAGCCTTGGCGGAGGGGTGGTCTTTGTTCGACATTGTTGTGGATGTGTGAGAGCGATAGGGACAAAAGAGAAACAGAAGTAGATTCGGGTGTGAAGTGACGAGTAAGATATCAGTTCGATGACGGCGAGGATGGGAATGGGTACTGGGTACTTGGTGGGGGTGCTCGGCCGTTGGAGCCTGAGTGGAACGAACGAGCGGGGGATATGGGTATGGAACATGCTAGCCGAGTGCATCGCCTGTTTTGTCATGTACTGTAGGCCTTGCGGTCTCGGACCGGTCATCCAAGTCCCTCGATCCTCTGGGAGCAGGGGAGGACATGCTCTGCAGACACTCCCATAGCGCCATAGCCCCCCACAACAGAACCATCCCTCGGGTCAGTGAGTGTGGATCATCGTGTGCCTCTGTACCTCTCAGGATCTCACGGTTTGCCTCTGTTCAGCTGCCTGATTGCCTGACGCATAGCAACTAGCGCGATTATCCCTTGGCTGCTTGGCCGTGTTGGGCTGCTACATAGTACAGGTGTCAACTGACACGCAGCTATGCAGTAATGCAGTAGCGCAGTAATAGTCGTCGTCACTCTGTCCCTAGTCACGAGCGTTTTGAACCCTGAAGGCAAGCCGGCGGGAATGCCCCACACCGAGCAAGGACGCCGAAGCCGCCAATCGGGGCGGGGCACAGACCCCGCTCACACCTTGTCGTTAAGGGAACTCTGGTACAAACCTCTGGTTTGGGGGTGGAACGAAGATACACACGCAACAATGCCAGCATCGCAACACCATTCAGCTGAGCATTCGGTCGGAGGTTGGCTTTTATCCCCTAGGAACACACGTGCCACGGCCAGTGGGCAATTGGGCAATCAATCCATGATCCACATGATCTCCATCACGTGTGAGAGTGCCATCTGCCGATCTACAGACTAACAAAATGCGCTTCCCATCGCCGACATGAGCACTCTCCCAATATCCATTTGCTGCAGTGCCCCTGCGCTTTGGAGGCCTGGCGACGTGAGACTTTAATAAGGCAGGATCGCAGGACCAAGACAATCAATGCCAGGGTCCAGCGATAACAGTGGTGAAATAATACCCCTTCTGAGCCAGATGAATGATGTCATAGGCGCATCCAAAGTGAAATGGGGTGCTTTGCTGACATTCTAGCGATCTCGCGATCTAGCACGGATATTGAACATGCAGTATGACCCTCGAGAGCGAGAGGTGATCACAACCAGATGCCAGTCTCCAGGGCTCAAGCTTTTATCTGGTCCATGCTCCGGCCTTTTTCCCGTCCTGTATGAGGTTCTGAGGTTCAATATTCAACGTACGATAGCGATGTGGGGCAGATCACGGATCACGGATACAGAGGGCCGATGTACGATAGGGTTTCACTTTGGCCAAGACATGAATCGGCCCGCGCTAGCAAATGATGACAAGACGAAGTCTGCGAGCATACTGAGCAGGCGGATGGCAGCGTGGAGCACAAAGGTGCAGGGTAAATTACGTAAATTGCATCCCTTCACACGCGTCGACGCCTCCACTTTTGACCTCCACCACCGCGACTGTCCTTGTTTGCTGTTTACCTTTTGCCAGTGTTTCCAGCCTCGTCAAAATCACAGAAAACGGCGTCGGCGTCTGTACCTTTCACACCTGTTCGGATGCCCTCGACTCGATGGAAGTGGGAGCCATGACCGCCAAAATGGGAAAGGAAACAGGTCCTCAGCAAGATTTGACTGCAGATATTCGGTCGTTCCGCCACAAGACATTATCAGAGTACTACCCACAGCTTGTGCCCCTCAAGAGCTACCTCGCGTCGTTCAAGGAATTGGTGTATCATTCTGACCCGGACGAATATCATCAACTGCTGCACAGTACTATCTGTGCTCCTCGCTCTTTGACCCCCCTTCCGTCAGAAGACGTGGCATGCGGCACTCAGCAAGAGGCAATTGATTGCATTCTAAATGACCTCGGTGGGCGGAATGATGTTCTGCTGAACGCTTGCAACGTATGTCTCCGCTGTCCTATAGGCCTCTGATTATCTAGACTCGACTGCCGCCATTTCATGGTTCTTGTCATACAGATCGGAACCACAGAGTTGGGAGCCCCAGCTCGGTGCTCCTAGGCCGACCCTGGCAGGTTTTACGATCAAGGTAACTGGATTTTGCGGCCCCGGTGAACTCATCTCAGGCTCGGCGACGCCGCTTTTCGCCATCTTTTTCTCCACAACTCGTTGTTTTTGGCCCTGGAAAACAGTTGCTACCTTCAAATATGTGGCCCGCCTGTGTACGATATGCACGATCCGGGGAAGCACACCAGAAAGCGAAAGTCCGATGAGCCGGACCAAGCACGCAAACGACCAACAAAAGGAAGGTATGTTGTTGAATTTGTCGTGAGGCGCTAATCGTAGCGCTGCTGGGGCCAATATATCTCGACAGCGGATTTATTATGGCCGACCGCAGAGTGATGGGCAGGGAAGGCTCCTCTATGGCCTTCCAAAGTCACGTAGGTGCCTTTTGACAGCCGCGCCTGACCTGTAGATATCCTAAACAAGCTCCTGGTAACCGACGATCCTTTATCAGTCCAATCGGTCCAATCAAGCCTGACGCTTTTGGTGGAAATATTTCCCAGTATGGCCAACTCTTCTGCCCCTCCTTCAGCGTCCCCGTGGGATCAGGTCAAGGGAAATAAGCGACGTGTGGAGGCGATGCTGCCCGTGATACATAAGCTTGTGGTTCGGCATCAGAAAATGGATTACCGAGCCATGCTACGAAGATGTCTGGAGAGATTGGTAGGGCGTGATGAGAGTGAACCTGCTGACCTGCATAGGAGGACGTTGATCTCGTGTGTTGCAAGCATTGCCAGTACTAATGACAGTATACCTATCCTCGAACCCTGCTAGTTGATGGCGTGGATGAGAGCACGATGTCAGCCAGGACCACTAAGCCTTCACCAGCCTCTGTGGAACCTATCCCGCAGGCACAGGTGAGATAACAACTCCTACTTGTCATTGACACCAGGTTTGTCGCTTCGTCATCTCCGTGTTGCGAGCTCTACTGCCCGCAGCAACACTTGGCGGCGAAAAGAACTTTCAAGCGGTTTCCAGATGTGAGCCATTTGAGACTTGCCTCACTGACCCCTAGCCGCTCGTATTCTTGTTCGAGCGAAGATGTTTGAGCCTATCAGTCTCCACAGTTTACTTCAAGACATATCTGTAAACGGTTTTACTTGGCTCGCACTCGGTCAAGGATTGAGAGTACCGCCGCAGGAAGCATTGAAACGAAGAAAGCTGGTTGAACACATCATCTACTGGCTCTTTGAACACTTCCTGGTTCCCCTCCTACGGGTCAGTTGATCTCCGCACCAAGTTGTGAACACACTGACCAGACAGGCTTCATTTTATGTAACGGAGACCGCTGCAACTCGTTATGAGACAGTATATTACAGCCATCAGGCCTGGTCCGCGGCGGTTGTGCCTCACCTTGAGAAACTTCAGAACGATCTCCTCGAGGAACTTGATGATGTGAGTACTGTCATAAATGTTGTCTGACGAACTAGAGTCAACATCATATGGCAGACGGGCCACTTGGGACAAGTGCTGTTCGCCTGATTCCTAAACCCTCTGGTTTCCGCCCTATCGTCAATCTCGGCAGATCCATTGTGAGGTTAGTTGCTGGCTCGGAGGACTGACGGCAAAGGATAAACAAACACGTAATCCAGGACAGAAGGCTGTCTCTGCAAATCAGGTGCTGAGGGGAATACATCAGGTTCTGACTTTCGAGAAGGTATGTCCTGAGGAAGTCGCGAGTCACTTACAATAAGAACCGAAAAAGAGCATCCCTGGGCTCGTGTCTCTTTGGAACAAATGAAATCTTTGCCCCAGTATGTGAACTTAAGCAAGAGTTGTTGCGACAGCATGGCAAAGTGTGAGTGCCCATTGTTACCACCCAAACGCTGAGCGATAGCCCACGTTTATATTTTGTGAAGATGGATATCAAATCGGCATTCGACACAATTAAGCAAGACAAGGTTCTGCAGGTCGTAGAGTCCTTGTTGGACAAGGTGAGTAAGAGTGTGGCTAAAGTGACCGCTGAGATCAGAATCATGACTACTGTCTTATGCTCTACTGCCTCCTCCTGCCTCCCGCAAGCAAGGCCTCGCAAGCCTCGGCGAGACGCCTCTTCAAGACGCGGGCCACCGTTGCTGACCAAAACCTGGCCCAATTTGAGCAGAAGGCCAAGGACCTGGCTGAGCCACTTCGCAACGCAGTTGTTGTCGATCTGGTATGACACCTCCATTGAGTTTGTATTGATATCCAGTGTCGACCAAAAGAGATTAGCCGCGCAGCGTGTATGGATCTTCTTCGCACCCACATTCAACAGAACGTGTGGAAGGTGAGTCTCGATCGCTTACCGTGCTGACACTTCAGGTCGGCGACAAGTATTATCGTCAAAAGACTGGTATCCCACAAGGGTCTAAGATCAGCAGCCTGTTGTGTTCATTCTTCTATTCCTTCATGGAGGCAGAATACCTTCCCTGGATTCGCCGTCCCGGAACAGTAGGTAGCATTGCTTACATTGCGCTAACCAATAGCGCCTCTTGCGATATATTGACGATTTCCTTCTCATCACAGATGATTACAGCGCGGCTCGACGTTTTGTTCACACAATGTCTCAAGGGTTCCCCGAGTACGGGGCGTTTGTCGCGGCGTCAAAGACACTGCTTTCGTTTGAACTGTCATCTGGTGGTCAAGCCGCTCCTGTGGCAGGGGTCACGCCTAATGGAAGTTGCTGTAAGTTGTGCACGCGGTATCAGAAAACTGACTGCAGACTTCCCATACTGCGGTTTCCTCATTGACACGCGGACGCTCGACTTCAGCATCGATCTCGACCGTTTGATGGCAGGGCGTGAGACGGCGGTGTATCGCAGACACTGACAGCCTTAGAAGCGCGACAGTCATTTGCGCTCCGTACAAATCGCAGCAGAGGGGAAAACTTTGTCGGGTGGCTGAGTCGGTGAGCAGAACGTCTATGCGGGAGACTAACAGAGTCAGACAGCTGGAGAATCGCAACCACGTAGCCTATGTGGGTGGTGACAACTTCACGCAACTAACATTCAGCTTGACACGGACCACAACCTAAACGACACCATCTACCTGAATGTTTTCATTAACTTTGCTCACACAGCCCTGAAGATACCATACTATTTTGCGGGTAGTCAGCTGGATGCGCGGCGCTCGCTGCTGCTGTACTCTTGGTTGTGTCAGGCGGTCGAGTACACGTACAGCGCAGGCCGGGCTCGGGTCCGTCACGCGCGACGAGGTTCTACAGCCGAGCACTTTGCGCTGCCCAGAAAGACATTCTCATTGTGAGATTTCATGCACACGCGAAGCTCACGCTAGTCTTGCCAAGTCAGCTTTCTGCTTAACCCTCGGTAGGGAACGGTCTCTTTTTGCACTCGTTATCGACCGTCTCAGCCAGGACGTCAACAGCAGAGATAACCGCGGGGTGGCATCGAGAGTCGGCCACGTTGTCGACCGAGGATGGGCAATGGTCCAGCAAAGGATTTGATTGTACTTCATGTCAATAGCTTTATATGTCAGTCGCATGTCGCATGTGGCTGTGCCAGCGGAGCAACGACGGCGGAGGGTGTTATCGGTGACGTCCTGGTGCTCAGTGCTCACAACTGCTGGCACCCTCCCCAGCGCGTGTCCGGCAGCAATGCATATTGCTACCACCGCAATGTACAAAGAGACCACTAAGGAAAGCAGCGATTTTGGGCTAAGCGATGCTTACTCCTCGTCCTCCTCGGCGTCGTCGGCACCGCCCTCAGCGGCAGCCGCGCGCTTCCTCTTAACGCGACCAGCACGGCCACCACCGTAGGGCGACTTGAGCGAGTAGTCGATGTGCTTCTGCGAGTCGAGACGGACGACGAACGAGGGGACGTTGACGACCTGCTTGCCAACGCGGATGTGGCGCTGGCGGATGAGGACACGAGCGTGGTGAACCGACTTGGCGAGGCCAAGCTTGAAGACCTGGGTCTGGAGACGGCGCTCAAGGAAGTCCTCGGTCTTGAGGGCAAGGACGTAGTCGAGGCGCATGCGCGAGTCGTCAAGCACACCAATGCGAACAAGACGGCGGATAAGGGCGTTACCCTCGAAGAGACGCTTGGGGTCCTTGTCGTCGAGCTTGAGGAGCTCACGGGCAGCACGACGGATCTGAGGTTAGGGATGCCTTGGAGATATTTCCATTCGGAAATCTCACCTTCGAGAGGGTAAGCTGAATGCGCCAGATCTCACGCTTGTTGCGGAGACCGTACTCGCCGGCGAGCTGTGAAATGTTAGTCCAGTTCAACGGCAAGCCTCAGAGCGCAAGGGGAGGATGGGGTTGACGACTTGGGCCAGGAGAACAACTGCGCCAGCCCGCCTCCAAACTGCCTGGTTCGCTGAAGTCGCCATCTCCGTGAGGCAATAGATCGAGCACGAAGGCGGACGCGTATCGTTCCACGCCTGAGATACCGTCTCCGCGTCGCCTGTCTCCATCCACCCTCGCGTTCTGCTTGCAGCTCACCTTGAGCTCGGCGTCGAGGCGGGCAGCCTCGTAAGGGCGCTTGGGGACCTTGTAGGTCTTCGACTGCTTCCTAGGGGCGGCGGTCATTTTGCTGGGCGATTAATGAGTCCGAGAGAGACGGGAAATGACAAGTTGCGTTCGCGGAGTTGTTGAAAGGGATGGGGGAATAAGGGAGGGCACGCAGAGTAGAGCGGCGTCGATTTTTTTTGGTCGGGGTTTGTGGAACGCGACGGCAGACGGGATAAACGATTTCGGAAACGCGAGGTTGTCGTCGTCGAGGGGGCCAATGTCAGCACTATGCTCGTCGTCGCTGTCGCGGACCACTCACGGCTTGCTGTGTGGAAGACGAAAGAGGTGTGGCTAGCCTTGCACAATCAATGCCTTGCAGCCTGTCCGACGACTGGCATCCAGCACCGAGCCTCGCCAGCAGCACCACACAGCACACTGCCAGCCAGGGCAGTTGCCAGCCCAGTAGCCAACCAACTGGTCCCGCTCTGGGACAGAAGTCCGTGGCCATCTAAAGTCGAGGAGGTTGTCCTGGGGTGGTATGCATGGCCGGAAATGTTGTCGGCGTTATCGCAACCTCACTGCGTAGTATGTGGCACTTCTCAAAACAATCAGAGCCAACGTCTCGAGATTTTGCTTCCGCGATCCTGCATGTGCAGGGATCTGCTGCAAACGCCGATGGACCGTCGGCGTTTAGACTTAGTCTCTGGCAGCTGGCAGCCTTGCTTGGAGATGTTGGCCTGTCCGGATCTCCAAGCAGACCTGTAAGAGACTCAGCGAGATGATGCACCTTAACCGTCGATTTCATCTCTTCCGGACTAACATAGTCCGACGACGCCGACGCAGACTCCGTGATCGTTATCAGCAGCACCAGCAGACAGTGGTGACCCAGCCGATTCTCGCGCAGCGCATTCTGCACATCTGACATCGAATACTGACGTCTCTACAAAGAACTGCCACGGCAATAGCTCAACCATACTGGGTGGCTTCCACAGTCAGCGTCCTTCGGTGCTTCCTCTAGTGGTGTGATGATGATGTTCCCTCAGGTCACCGACGTCCCAATCACCATGCCATCTGCAAACTGACACGGGACACGTGCAGCTGTGTCGATGAGAACTATTCTGAACCGAAATACTGTGTTGAAATGACTTCTGTCATGTAGGCCGAGCTGCTTCCTTGGCGCTGACTGTGTGTTTTGTGCGACCTGCTCAATGACGGCAAGCATGGCAGGCGATTGTGATGTGGGGTCAGCGACTTGCGGGGCCCCTTGGTGTGCGTTCCAACTGTGGCAAGTCCATGTTGCTGTATCATATCTTCCTTCACGGGTAGGTACAACCTATGCAGAACAATGAGAAGGGTGGCCACAATTAGCACAGTCGCTTCATGAACTTCCAGCTCTGTGAAACTGCTTTACCAGGGTGAGAGAGGTAATCAAGACCTGCAAAGAGAGATAACAGAAAAACGCCAACAGGAGCGATAATGTCTGAACTGCTCCATGAGTTAACACAGTCAAGTAACGTCCCCGCATTACAATGCATACTCAATACTTGTCATAAATGCAGATAAACATCTGTGAGTATGCTAGGGGCCGACCATACGTTGATTTCTTCCAGGAGACTGACTTAAGGATGGGTGTCCAAGGTGGCAAGCGACGGATTGACAGTGATATCTCTTTCCATGGCTGTACCAAATATACTGTACAGGTAAGATTGTACTTTGTCAGCGCCTGGGAGCCTGCTGAATATCGCGATAACGTCCTCCAAGAGGTTGGGCCTTCGGCTGCCACATTGACCTTCGCCTTGATGGTTTACTGTACGCTTGTGCGTTGTACCCGTGGCACTGCCACATTGGGCAGACAGTCCGTGCTATGGCACTTCTCGTACCAGACCGTCGAGTTCGCCGCCATTCACCTGACACTACTGACAAGCTATGCATGCACCAAGTTGCACACACAGTCAGCTGTATTCTCTGCTCTCTCTTCCGCGGTCCTGCATTGACCATAACGAGCTATGCATGGAAGGAGGCTCAACTGTACTACGACAAGGAGGAAATGTTAGGAATGCAAGTTAGAACTACAAGAACTCAGCTGTGGGGCCATCAAAGTTGAGTTCTTGCAATGGGCCTGTAATATTGAAATTGGTGCTGACCGTCATCAGAAAAGACAAAAAGAGAAAGCTTCGCCGCGCCTGCGCGCTCAGCCTGGGATTCTTTCGCTCCCTCGGGCTCAAAGCAGTAATCCCTTCGCGGGCTTCCACCACTGATGAGGCCAAGGAGTAGTGCCGCGATGTTCTGCTTGTAAGCATGGAGACCATCGGTATAGTAAGTGCTAATCAGGGATGCCCAAAATCAGAGGCTACATGGGCGCGTTGATCAAGCTCAAGCCCGGCTTTCTTCTGCGCGACGACGCGCACTTCGACGCCATCTTCCGGCACCCACCCGAGCCGACGACGGACGTCTCCAGCAAGTAGGTGATGCCGCTGGTGATCGAGGCCTTTGAGGTGGCCCCGTTGCCAACTCTGACCTCGTCCGCGACACGCTGGTCAATCCGGCCGCGGCACGGCCTCGAGCTCGAGGACAAGTTCCTCTGGGGCCGTTGGAAGCGCAGCGGTATATTCCAGACGCAATTGAGCAGTCTTTGGGAGAAGTCAAGGAGCTACCAGCCCTTGCCATTCGCGGTTCAGTGCTGCGGCGGTACCCATGTAAATTGACATCACTACTTCTTGTGCTGAGCTTCCCAGGGTATCGCGATCACAAGCTGGACCTGTGCCCAAACAACTGCGTAAAAAGATCCGTCGAGAAACCCGTGGAGACGCGGCGCTTATCGCGGGATTTCTTATGTCGATGGCTGTAAGAACACCGGTGGGCACCACCAGCAGGGCTTCAAGGACAAGCGCGGCGTCGCATTGCGCTGCATACCCCTCAACTACGGACGCTCCATCCCTGTTGCAACAGGAGGCTAATCAGTTGAGATCATTTTGTTTGTCAGCTAATGTGGTCAGGTTCGCAAGACGGCGTCAAAAACAGGTATGACGACGAGTGCGAAGAGCTTTCGCGGCCCACGGCCTCCACAAGCGTCAACACGCACCTCACGAGCTCACGCGATCACACATCATGGCCATATGGCCACATGGCCTATGGCCTACTCAGCTGATTCAACAATCCTTTGTGGTCGATTTACGTAACCTGAGCTCTGCAATTCAATGCGACATCCCATACGCCCTCCGTTGATCCGTTGAACGTTGAGCCGTTTGATGAGCACGAGGTACGAGGTACGAGGAGATGAGCATATGAGCATATGAGGCATTTGAGCAGCCAGCAGCTGCTCGCTAGCCGCGCTACCAGCATGAGCGGTGTCAGCAGATTGGCATGAGCATCGTGAGTGCAATGCGCGTCGTGGTGAGCAAAGGAGCCTGGCAAGCTGGCAAGCTGGCAAGCTGGCAAGCTGGCAAGCTGGCAATAGTTCTGACCTTGACCACTAATGACGAGCCTGACTGTCATCAAAATGCTGACTGTTTCTCAATCTCTTGCGCGATATCGCGCGCGATCTTCCGAGTCCTGCGCATTTTTCCTACTCCCAGGATCCCTCGAGGTACCGAGGTCTGCCTCGAGAGCTTGAGGAGGGAGGATCGTCCATCCGTGGTCAGCGTCCATACTCGCCCATCCTACGTGCGCACTGTGCATCTCTGCTCGTGTGAGCCGTCCACAACGACGAGAAACTGCTGCTCACAGCACAGGTCAGTCATGCCTTCAGCTTTCATATTGTACTCTTTCAGAATTTCAGAATTGTATTGGCACAGTATAAGAAAGTACGTATAGGTCAATTCAGGGTAGGTTTGTAATGAGGGAAGAAGGGAGGCACAATCTATAAACTCTGCACAATCAGCATCAGTAGTGCATTAGCTGCATCTGCATGCCTGTGCGTCGGAAAAATGTGCGCTGGACGGCATTTCGGCATTACCTGTGTGGCAAAATATCCCAAATCATTCCCCACCCCCCCTGACCAGCGTTTGGCGCTGGCAACCACTCCAGTTTTTCACCCTTGTCTTCGTCTTTGATCGTTCCTCATCCTTCAAAAAAGCATCAGTCAACATGGTAGGTGTCCCCAACAGAGCGCAGCTAATCGTACGCCTTCTGCTTTCGGCGCGCGCGCCCGTACTCGCCATCTGTTCAAGCGGTCGTTCCGCCGTACGTATCGAAAAGCGCGTCCAAGGAAGGTGGAGAAACGGAGGAAGGGCATGGGACACGACTTGGGAGGGGGTTGTGACATTGTGGCGGCGAGATCGGCAGTGTCTGCGGGGATACACCTGCCCTGTACGCAGCAGTCGCCTCGACGTTAGCAGCCCGCTCCAGACTCAGAGCATGTCGTTAGAGACGGATGCGTATTGTCGTCGATGCCCAGCCCGTCCCCTGTCGGCCCGTGGAGGATTTTGGACGACGGTCGTTGTGCTGACGGGATTCCAGAGCATGGTGCCGCGAACATCTCGACCTACCTCCGCGTCTTCAAGATTGGCGACATTGTCGACATGGTTGCCAACTCGTCGGAGCAGAAGGGTATGCCCCACAAGTGTGCGTATCAGACTTTGGACCAAGTGGGCTTTTCAGCCCCCGCTCGACACCCGCGTTTACTCACCTACAGTCTACCACGGCAAGACCGGCATTGTCTACAACGTCACTCCCCGTGCCGTCGGTGTGATCTGCTACAAGGTCGTCAACGGCCGCTACCTCGAGAAGCGTGTCAACATCCGCATCGAGCACGTCCGTCACTCGAAGTGCCGCCAGGAGTTCCTTGACCGCGTCAAGTCGAACGCTGTTAAGAAGCACGAGGCCAAGGAGAAGGGCGAGACTGTTGTTCTTAAGCGTCTTCCCGCTCAGCCCCGTGAGGCCCGCACCGTCTCCGTCAAGAACAACACCCCCCAGACCCTCACCGCCCGCCCCTACGAGACCACTATCTAAGCATCCATGCTTGGAACAGGGTTGTGGTTTTTGTACTATGCAGGAGATGGATGGCACACTCTCTAGGGAGTAGAGAGTCATGATGTACTGCTTGCGGTGTTGCAGAGCGGATAGCCAGGCAAACGACATGATGATGTGGAACAGCTGGACGGGCTGGAATCGTCCTCAAGGGGGGTTCAACCGCAGGGCCATATCTGGGGTGGGAAGCATGGTGCATTCAGACTAGTGCTTATCTACCCAAATCGTTGCTTGGCAAGAGCCTTGAACCTGTTATCAGCGCAACGTCAATGTGACCTTCATACATTTCCATCGTTGCAACCTCCTTTTCTCTGCGTTCACTCATCCTCTCCTCGAGCGCGCTGCGCATTTCTGCCTGTTGTTCCGCCTTCTTCTCTGCTCGCCGCGCCGCTGCCGCATCCCTCGCCCGGAGCCTGTTGTCAGAATATAATGTCTATGTAGGGAACGGTGACTCACGCTGTCTGGAAAGGATTACTGTCCCCCATGAGTGTGCCTTCGTCAAGCTCAACCTCGGTGTCCTTTTCGCGGAACTTCTTGTTCTCTTCATTCTGCGCCCGTTTCTCCGCCATCTTGCCTTCCTTCCCCACCCCACGAGGCACAATCTCTTCCGCACGCTCAAGAGCTGTGCGTCGTTCTGCCCGACGTGCGGCAGCTCTCTCGCTGCGCTGCGCTTCGTCTGCGAGTTCCCGAGCCAACTGCCGCTCAGCCTGTGTGGGAAGAGAGGGGCCGACATCCATGTCGTGATCCCCATCTGTGGGTCGCGGTCCAGGCGTGGGCGAGCGGGACGGGACATGTATCTCGGCGTCGCTCTCATTGCGACTTGGCACAAGACTCTCAGGAGGTGGCCTCCGCGTCGAGTGTGTCAGTCGGTCTACGTCGTACCGCACGTTCGCCAGCTCGTCAGAGTTCATGCGTGACCGGTGCTCAGCGAACTGCCATTTGCTGGGCGTGTCAGTCCAATCCTCAGACTCATACCCACTGCCTGGTATTGTCGCTAGCTCGGGCAGAGCGGGGAAGGTAGCAATCACGGGGGAGGGCCCCGTCGTTCCAGCGGCGTACGAACCGGCGAAAATACTTGTGCGCCGTGTCGGACGTTAACTCGTCGAGGTACTTGCCCCGCTCGGACTTGAGGTAGTACCGGAACTCTGCTGCCTTCATGCTGGAAATGTCAGCGGAAAAGTATATGATACTTACAAGAAATCCTCGTTTGTAATGGGCTCGACACCCAACGCTGCAATGTCCAGAAGACTCTCATCAGATGAAGAAGAGGGAGACCGTCGGCGGCGCCGATCATCACGGTAACGTGTGCGTCGCTCGCGGTCATAGTTTGAAGTCTTCTCCTGCTCACGGACGCAGTCGAGGTCCCGCTCTCGGCGCTCATTCCGGTCATCTCGGCCCCTCTCCCTACGCTTTCTATCATCGTGATGTCGTCGCTCACGGTAATGTTCCCTCTCGCCATCAACGCTCTTGCGGTTACGGTCACGGTCTCGATCGCGCTGGCGCTCGCGGCTCCTCTCGCGCTTCCTCTCGCTCGCGCCCCTATCCCTCTCCTCCGTCCGCCCAGACTGCTTGTCGCCTCCACTTTTTCTGGGTGATCTCGATCTTGATGCCTCGCGGGGGAACATGGTGATTGACGATTGTAGAAAGATGAGTGGAGGTCGATGACGTTCCGTCAACCGTGGGCTGAATTCGAGTGGACCGCGGACATCCTTTACAACCTACGGTGCGACAACTGTAATAGACGGCAACATTGCAAGTAACATGCATCCACCCATTCCCCATCCAGACGACCAGCCTGATGAACTGCATCGACTCTGCGCATGGCCCCCCCACCTTCTCAAACACGTCTATGGCCACTCATCCTCCCACCGCATGCCCCGTGACTGGGGATAAAGTCTCTGGTCGTCAAATTACATCAAAAGGACGACACACTTACATCACGAACGGCCCGCACGCTTTCCAGGAGGTCCCATACACTGTATCGCTGCCCGCTGCCTTCATCAACAATGTCGTAGTGGAAGCGATAGAGCATGTTGCTCAACAAGGACCCCATACGGCCGTCAACCTCCTCTGACGTGACAGACCTTACGATCAGAGCAAGACACACGATTGACGTACCGATCGAACCAAAAACACCATTCCTGTTATCGTCAACCCTCCGCGTACATCTCCGGCTCCACCACCTACTCACATACACGATCCGAGGTAGGAATTCCATAAACCAAAAGTGGACCGTGGACGGGATGTGACTCGTGTGCAGCCTCCCATCAGCATATGCGAACCGCCAGTCTCACATGCTTTCGGCGATCTTGATATCCTACGACTGTCAACTATATCAACACGACTCAAGCCTTCCGATTACTTTGGCCATCCGACCCTTGCCGAAACCACTTACATCGAAGATAAGATTGTCTACTTGGAACTGTTCAAGGTCGGAGAGTGACCAGGTCTCCTCATCTGGGTACATGTATTCTAAAGTAAGTGAAAGACGTGGCTGTTATGTGCTTGTGACGCGACTCACGATCGGTGGTGAACGGCTCAAAAGTTGGGCGGTACGTTACTTGCGTCACATAAGATGAGGGGCCTGCGTACCCAGGAAACTGCGCATGCGCTGCCATCATGGAGACGGGAAAAAGGACTGTCGTGTTCGGAGCAGATGTGTATGGCGCTAGGTTGTGGAAAGGGCGGGTGTCTGCTTTTGCCCTATGTCCTGGACCACTCAACTTTATAGCTCTAGTGAGCCACGGTCGTCGGGAGCCCGCGAGTCAGATATGCGGATCAAAGTGTTCCGATGGATATCTGATTGGCAGTGACTGACCAGCTTTGGTGGTGCCGATCGGGCCAATCGAGCATGGATGAGGAGCTGCAGACCATGCTCCGCCCTGCCGAGATGCCGCAGTGTCGGACTTTGTTACGGGTTTCGAGGTACTGACGCGTAGACTGACCATTACGCGCTTCTCTTCGTCTCGCAATGTGATCTTGATTGGGACTATGATATGGAGAGCCGCCACTGCCTCCATGATCCGGATGAGGGTTATTTGCCCAAGTCCAAGAAGTGCGGATCATTCTTCTGGCATGTCGTCCATCTGTAGGTTTCGGGGGCTTTGCAAACGTGTTACCATACCTCTGGTGCGGTTTGACTGACGTTGCTGCCTGGGAACAATCACACGGCCATCAATATCTATGCGGCTTCCTTGTGTGGCAGCGACGTAACCAGCGCAGGTTATCTGTCCCGCCAATTTCCGCCCATAAACACCAAGAGGCTTGATATCCTCCTTGCCCGCCTCTGTCGGAGCCATCGCCCCCTGTGGCCCGCGGCAATATGGCGACATGGAGATAGCTAAACTCTGGGATCCGGGACAGAGGGTTCAGCCCATCTTACCCCGGTTATACGATCATGGCGGCCCGCGATAAGCACACAAATTGCGCAGATCTCTGATAATGCAGATTGATATGCGATCGAGTCTGTCCCCATTACGCAGCGAGGGTTGTGGGCAGTGCGTTGTGGATCAGCATGCTATCGACGGGTGAGCGGGGTTGAGCGCCTGGAAGCCGGCTTCTCGGCACAGTGGCGGAATGCTACTGAGAGAGAACCAAGCTTCGGTCGCTCGCCACTTCGTACGGCTTGGGCTGTCCCAGCCCCATCGTCAACAAGTCTGCTCAACGACCAGCGCGACAGTCGACCGCCGCACCCATGTGTTATGTACAGTTTATGACAGCGGAAACTGTAATCATCGTAGACTCCGCAGGTCTATGGGTTGCAGGTGCCATACACCGTGCACAGTCGTTCTTTGCCACTTCGTTCGTAGCGACGGAGTTAACGGCGACTATTTCCGCTCTTTCAACGATGTTCGACCGAACCCACATATGACATTCCACTCAGATTCCCTTGGTGTCCGACCCAGTGGAGTGGGATGGAAAGGCGCATGGCACCAAGATCTCATGGGCGTAGCAGGTTGTGTACATATGTACGCCGACTGGCAGCCAGAAGGGAGCACAATCGTCAATGGCGACATCGACGTCTGTCGACTTCGACTGGAACCTTTGGAATGTGTCGACTGGATATCGGGAACAACATTTGATATTGAGGCTACGCTCACGACTTCTAGTTCACGATCGTCGTTCTCCGTGGATCCTACCATCGTGGTACGTCCGTCAACACCAATGTCTGAAGACGGTTCGACAGCTACGCTGGTCCTACCACCAACCTGCATTAGGAAATCAACGGATGGCATTCAGTCTCGTGACACACAGTGTCGAAGCGTCTCGGGGTTGGATCTTGCTGGTATTTTGAGTTCGCAGTCCATAAGACCAAGGCCCGTGCGTGATGTACAGTATATAAGCTGAGCTCATCACCTCCAGCCAAAGTCCACCGTTCACGGAAAGTGTTCTGGTGGTAGTCACCCAACTGCCCTCTTCAGACATGGTGCGTTCCGTTTGTTTGGTTTGTTCGCGCAACTGATGGGAGATGCACCCTGCAGTCCATCAGCCACGGAGGACAGTCATTTGCGATCGCTTGTTTGAGACATCCGCCATTTCGGCCCGTGAGGGCCAAAGGACCCCGCAGCGGCCCGGTCTCAGGGTGAAGACACAGACAGGCGATAATGGGTTTGGTCAGTTCGGGGTCTTTAGAGTGTCTGTTGATGCTGAAGCAGTGTCCAAGGCTTTCTCGGACACAGGTGGCAGGTGGGCAGCACGGGCAGGTGCGCAGCACGGGCAGGTGCGCAGGTGGCCATGTGGTGGGTGCGCGCCAGGCCGCTCCGGAGGAGCAAAGGAGCAAAAGAGCTCAACGTGGCAACGATGGTGCATTCCTCCGCTCCGATTTTTTGCCCACAAAAGGACAACTTGAGGCCTTGAGGCGGCCTACAACTCGTGCTGTTGTTCCTCAAATGCCGAGGAATGCAGTTCTGATAAAAAGTACGTGAGACTGTGTGCCTCGCAAACCCCAGTTTCTGGAGACAAACAATATACCAAAGAGCCCCCGAGCTCCAGCTTGCCATCATCCTGAAAAGAACAGAGACTGTCAAACCTTGGACATAGTCTGAAGGCCTCTCAACATAGGAGGCGAGGGGTCAGGCACCAGAAAGTCACTGTACCAGAGGACGTGGACAAAGACGGTACCCACAAGAGTGCGCAAAAGAGACCGTGGCCCAAAACACGAGGGGACAAGGGTGCATAGTTGAATGGCATGGACTGGCCCTGCATCTCTTGTCGAACAGTCGCGTTGCGCGAGTGGGCCAGCAATTGAGAAAGCCCAGGATCAAGACGGGATAGGGGTAATTCTGCCAGCCAGGTGTGCTGGTCAGACCGAATGGAAGTATGTGCCCTAGGTATCAAGTAGCTAGATTTGAGTAGCTAACCAGGACGCCCTAGACGGGGGGCCCTGGACAGGAATCGGGGCTCTGATCGTTCTGAAGCCCTGGTGTTTCGCCCCGCACCCTGAGGAAGCTGCCTAGGTTGGCATGGGCCTTTGGCCGTGGGGCCTTTTGGCCAGAGGTTTGAATCGGCGTCAGCTTTTAACACAGGTGCTTTTGGTCCTGGCTAAAGGAATGGGGCCCAGGTCGGCACCCGTGGCGCTGGGGGCCTTGTGCCTCGTCCTGATATTCCTTCTCCAGTCGCGCGTCGATCGCGATTCACAGCGCGTCTTGCTCTCATGCTCCCTTTTTTACCTCTTACACTGTTACGCGTTCGTTGCGAAGAACTTTCCGTCATGTTTCCCCTGAGTCTTCCCGCCCCTCAGTCTTTCCGCCCCCACTCGGGTATATGCTCCCTTGTCGTAACTTCATGCACCTTGCATCTTGCACCCTGCCTTTACTGTATGTTGCACGCGATTGCACGGGCCGCACTGATGATATGCCGAGCAGAGGTGCCCTTCCGCAACTCTCTCTCTGCATCTTCATCAGCGGCGAAAGGCCAGAGGCCGTTGTCCATCATACTTCATCCGACACAGCCCTTCCTTTGAGCTTTGAATCGATTCGGGACATGCAAACTGGTACTCGGTACTCGATTGTGCTTACCCTGTCACCATCCACACAACCCCCTTCCCTGCGCGCAACGCGCAACACACAGACTCACGGATCACGGTGCATGGCACGCATGGTGCACACATAGTCGCATGTCGCACTCCCCCCGGCTCTCAGGATCCATGGATTCAGAGCCAAAATTAACCGTTCCTAGCTTCGGTGGTGCGCGGTGCGTAGTCCTTACACACCTCCCCCGACTAGTTCTGTGATCTGTGTGTATGTGCTCCGAAATCCCTGACCCGGCCTGACGGATGTGTGGGTCGCTCAGTGGTTACAACTGATTCCTTCTTGTCTCCTCTTTATTCCTCACCTCTCATCCTTTATCTTTCATCTCTCATTCCTCTCACCTCGCTCAACGTCCTGTCTAGACCTTGTCATTGAGTTTGCTCTGGTAGCACTCAATACTTAACACACTCATTCAAGTCAATCTCTTTCGCCTACCGTCCTCACATTCTTTCCTCACGTCCTATTGATCCGCCATCATGCGCGCCGCTGTCCTTTTCACCGCTCTCTTCGCTCTTGCGGCCCCGGCCACAGCGCGCACTCATCGCCGTGCCTGCAAGCCCAAGCATCAAGGCGCCGCCATCGCGTTCTCGAGCCAGGATGCCCAGTCTACTCCGACCGAGGCACAAACTATCAGCATCCACTCCGTTATCCAGCTGGGGGTTGAGCCGACTCCCTCTAGCTCTGCCGCTGAAACGACCATCGCGACTGATGCCTCGACCACCGACCCATCGTCTGACAACACCGATACCCAGTCCCCGACTGAATCCACTTCAAACTCCGAGGCGCCCTCTTCCGCTCAAGAGTCCTCCGCTGCCGAGTCCACACAGGCCCCCGAGTCCACCCAGGATTCCGAGTCCACAACTACCGAGTCTTCAGAGCCCACGGCCACATCCGCCGATTCTACTACTGCCCCTGTCCCCACCGGCGATGGGCTCGTCTGGCCCAGTGTATCCGAGGGCGGTGCGACTGGTCCAGAGTACATGGCGAAGGAGATTCTCGACCTTCACAACGTCGAACGTGCCATGTTTGGTGCGCCTCCGCTTGAATGGGATCAGTCACTTGCTGAGTTTGCCGCTGGCCACTCGGACGCGTGCGTCTTTCAGCACAGCATCGCGCCCCCGCGCACGGGCGGTGAGAACATCGCGTCCGCCATCACGCCCACTATGAAGTCTCTCTTCGACATGTGGGCCGCTGAACAGTCCAACTACAACTGGGCATCTCCCTCCACCAACGGTATGGACCCGTCACAGCAGATTCTCCACTGGACCCAGATCGTGTGGAAGGGTACGCAAAAGCTGGGCTGTGCCTGGAAGTCGTGCCCCGACGGTACCGTCTTCTCCGGGTACGACAGCCCTTCGGTCTTCCTCGTCTGCGAATACTTCCCCGCCGGCAACATCGTTGGCGGCACCGAGGCCGACACCGCCGAGTTCTTCCGTACAAACGTTGGTCCCAAGGTCTAAGTTTGTTTGGAGAGGTTCATCCTGGCGGCAAATCCTCCAATCTTGTTGAGCTGAGCGACAAGTTCTTCATTAACATTCTTTGTGTATTCCATTTTTACGATCATTTTTGGTAGCTCAACTCGGCCATGTCGGGTTGGGAGCAATGCAATGCTTTCCCTTTCCTGGTCGCCGTGTCTTTCACATGAAGAGTTTCTTCTTCAGATACGCGACGGCGAGATCATTTGCTTCCTGGAATGCTGCTTGCATACCTTCGTGTTCAGCGGGCGGGCGACATCCAAAGCCATGTACTGTGTCTGACAGTTAGCATCAGGTGTCAAAGGTGAAGGCTTACTAGGGAAAAACTTGGACTCCCACTCAGCTTTGTTGTTCTTTTCGAAGGCTTCCTGCAGTTCTTTGCGGCGATCGGCAGGGATGAATTGACTGGTTTCCAGTAAGAGCCGACGCTTTGAGAGATTGTCTCTTGCACTCACTCAATGTCCGCCAAGCACCAGAAACTGGGTTTGGTAAAGGCGGCGAACCTCTTCGGCTCCCAAGCAGGATGCATCACGACGGCAGCCGTGAGCGGGCAGTCGTCACCCTTTGCTAGCAGATAGGTGCACATGGAGCCGCCGCGGCAGTAGCCGACGGACACGAGGTGCGTGTAGCCCTGGGTTTGAAGGTCCTCAATGGCCTGAGGTAAGTACGTATCAAACACGTACATTAACAGGCGAGCAACATTCAACGCCTCACCTTATCCACAAGCGGGGCCGCTTTCCCGTCCAGGATGCCAGGCACCAAAGGAAGCATGGGAAGCAGGCGGACCTTATCCCATATCCATCCAGCCCAGGACTGCTTCTCCTTCTCGCCTGGATAGTGTTCAAGCGAAGGCTCAATGTACGATGAAGGAGCTGGATGAGCTAACTGTGTTAGAGCAAATAAAGCATAGACATTATCCGCGTTGCGCGGCAAGTAGGACGCAGTTCACCATCAATCGCACGCACGAAGATAGTCAGGAATGTACACATCCACTCCGAGCTTGTCCGCGTAGGTATCAGCCATGAGTTTGACGTTTGGCTGTTGTTCAGTTCTGGCTTGTTGTCACTGGCTCACAATGGAGAAGCCGAAGATGTCGTACAACATGACCAGAGCGATCTTCTTCTCTCCCGTGGCCGCCGGCGCTGTGGGCCCCACAAAGTAGCGAGTGACATTGATGCCGTTCTTGCCTGCGAGCTGCATCTCTCCGCGGGGAGTGCCAGACATGACTGTGCCCTGAAGGCAACATGCGGAAATGGGAATGAATGTCATGGCCAGTGGTGAGAGAGGTGGTGCTGTAGGTTATGAGGGAATGAAGTGAGTGAAGACGCGAGATCCAAGCTTTATACGAGATGTGAGCCTCTTCCCAGTTATTCCATTGTCGTGTCTCGAGCAGTTGACAGTCCAGAAGCCTCTGCCTTTGCCGCTGACGATGAGGCGCGGCCGGCGCTCGCCGCTGTTATTGATCTCTTCATCGTTACCCGTCTGCCGGGTTCTGGACCAATCTCAACCGGTCTTCCGCGGCATGGTGGCGGTGCCACAAATGCCGAGCAAAGAATCACGTGACAGCCGCCTCTCTTTCAAGGGTTTTAAGTTACGTAATGATCCTCCTACACACGCTGACGTCTGTTCAACCACACATGCACGTCGAATGGCGTCGCGGTCACCACCTTGACTTTGTCAACATCACCACCTGCACCTTCATCCCCATCGCCGCCATGTCCGCGATTATCAAGATTCCCGCTGGCCGCTCGTTCCGCCGCTCCCAGGACTCGAAGTGGGTCGACCCGCAGCCCGAGAAGGGCACGATCGAGATCCGTCCCGACCAGGGCATTGTTTCCTTCCGTGAGTGCTCAGTGATCATCAATAGGTAAGTGCTAATAGTATCCCAGTTTGGCGCAACCAGGACACCTCCAACGCCGAGGAGGACCTCCTCCTTTTTCCAGGAGAGGTCAACTTTGAGCGTGTGACCGCCGACAAGACGGGTCGTACGTTTATGCTCAAGTTCAACTCGTCCGACCAGACGCACTTTGTGAGTATCTAGTTGTGCTCACCTGTGTCCCAACAAACATTACAGATGGAGCTTTGAAGCCTCTCGTATACTGACCTTCAAAGTTCTGGCTTCAGCGCGGTACACTCGGCGAGCAGGACGCCCGGGCGGCTGTTGACCTTGACCGCATTCTTCAGGACCCTGACTACCGTCTCGGCACAGCACCTATTCCTCCCAACTTCTTCCCCTCGCTCCACCCCCCCTCCGGCGATGTCCCGGCTACACCTGCAGCCCCTGAGACCAAGGCTGCTCCCGTCGCTCCTGGGGCCCCTTCGAAGGCCGGCTCATCGACCGCAACTGCCATTCCGGCTATTCCTCCTCCCCCGTCTGCGCGGTCGGGCGCTGGACCTAGCACCGGCGACCAGAACCAGGACATGGCACGTCTTCTTTTCAACTGGGCCGACCAACATTTGCCTATTCCAGAGGATGGTTCGTGTTACCATTGTTTGATCAGAGCTAACAATCTAGAGGAAGCGTCGCTCAACGACATTCTCACTCCAGACACCGTGTCCCGACTGCTGAATGAACGTCCGGACCTCGCCTCCACTCTTGCGCCCTTCTTCCCTCCCGACCTGGGCGAAGCGTCCAACCCTGCTTCTCTTCTCCGCATAGTTGGCACTCCCCAGTTCCGCGACGCGGTGGGCAGCCTTGAAATGGCGTTGCGCAACGGCACCCTTCCCGAAAGCATGATTCCATGGATCTCTCCACCCCAGAACTCGGCCTGGAATCTCCGCAACTTCCTGACTGCCCTTCGTGAGGTGCAGGAGGGCGAGAAGAAGGAGGACGATGACAAGATGGATACCGACGAGTAGATGTAGATGGTGTGTAGATGGCCATTGATGTAGGAACAATGTGACGAACGGCCCTGAATGATCTGGTGACCGCAAAGGATCGGTAACTGACCATGACTACACCGCGATGGCTGCATCGCAAACCTCTAACCCCTCAAAACGTCTACGAAACTGCTTCAAACGGCCTTAGACCTAGTTGTGCTGACTGAACAGAGGTCATCGAACAGGCTCAACGGCTACAAGACGATGACCGAACGTTTCCGGAGCCGTCCGCCCCACGAGTAGTCCTTCCCTTGCCGAGGTCAGCGCTTTTCACTTGAAACTGTCATGTGGATGAGGCTTTCAAGGCCGCTGCAAACTTTTCTCCCTCCTCAGCAACCACTGATGGCGCAGAAACCCCCCGGCTCACGTCCGTCGCTGACGAGCTGCACGTTTCGAGGGACGAGGAGAGGAACGGTGGGACCGAACTGTTCGGAGGAACAAGCGAGGTTATGGTTCCAGCCGCGGATCGCAAGGAAAACAGCAATGAACACTTGTTGGGGGAAGGTGTAAGCGAGAGAACGGACGATACGGCAAAACGGTAAACAAGACGAGGAAAGGAATGACGACTAACTCGCGGAAGTTCTGCATGTTGGAATACCATCTCACGGTCTAATCGTCAATATTACCCTTTCCCAACGGTGACAAATCTCTGCACTGCAAGCCTGGCACTCTGAGGGCCCCAGTACAGCGATTATGTCGTACCCATACCCGTACCCATACCCGTACCCATACCCCGACAGGTGAAATTTAGCACTTAGGACTCGGCGGCCTCTTCCGCTGCCATGTCGGCAACCCAATCGGCGTCGGGCACGTCAGCCCGCTGCCGACAGGACGGTTCTCTCAGCCGCACGCGGATCATAGTCGAACCGAACGTCGGTCCTCTCTTCCGACAGAAGATGGGTATGTAGGGCATCGTTGTTCCCAGAGCCGCCTGTATCCGGCTCGTTAGTCATTACCCGAGACATGGGAAAGATTCTGACGCGGAAATGCAACAACAGGCGTGGCTGCGTGGAGCCGTGAAGTGGTGGACGACGTTATCCGCGGCGATTGCCGATTCGACAGATGGGGTTTCCTGTATCTTATTATTAATAGAATTGCTGAATGGAAGTGCTGGCGAAGCGAAGGGCTGGGCACACTAGCTGGGCTCAGTCAGTGCCCCCAATAACCCCACAGTGGAGCTCCATTGCGTGCACATCACATGTTCTGAGCCCAGGTAGAACTGTGGTGGATCATGGTGGACTGGTTAGTGCCTGGTCCCAGGCACTGTGAATAGCAATATATTCTCGGGTCGGAGATCGGATCCCCGCTGATGGTCGTGTCCCGCAGCCCAATGGCCTTGGCTTCTGCGGCGTCATGTTGTGACGATTCGATGATTAAATGATTGTGGCTTTCGGAAGTGCCTCCGTCTTTGTAATCACTCCCAGCTGCAGTGATCGGGAAAATCTAGGCCAGGAGAATATGCGGAATGCAAGAACCCCCACATCCCCCTCTGGGCCCCGCCCGGGCGCCCTTGTCCATTTCATTTCCCAACTAACTGCTGGCTGCCGCGGGGCGGGTGGCCCACCTCACCTTTGGATCCTTTAGGCCACTTCCCTGCCTGTCCACCTGATGCCTGAGCATGTCCGAGAAAGGTGGCCATGTATTACCGCTTTAGGCATGGGATCTAGCCACCTCCTCATCAATTGATGATGGGGGCGGAGATCGCCGTTTGACGACCACTCCCGTTGGCTGAGTGTGTCCGGCCATGGGCCACAAGCTACCATGTAACCCTTGCGGCTACGACCCTTGCGGAATGCTCGGAAGATGACCCCGTGTCGGATTCTGCTGAGGTCAAGGGCAGCGGAGGTGGGCACCAGCAAAGAGCCCGAGTGAGGACGAGCGGCGGCGTGGCCCCATGTGGGGGGCCGTTCAACCCCGCTCTGAAGGCAGACTATCAACCGACAGCTGACCACGCCATCACGGCAGCAGCGACGACCCGCGGCTGAGTCGTTCAAGCTAACAAGTAGTCGTGTTCACACGACGCCCATGCCCTAGTGTCGGAAGCCCCGAGAGTGCAACTGCAAGCAGTGGTGGGGAAAGGTCTGTTGATCTGGTCGATGCTGTTCCCAGAACGTATAAGAAGGACTGAACCTAACCCCGTCAAGCTACCAATCAATAACAGCAAGGTCCGGATCAACACACCGTCCCAAAGCACTGCTGCATATTATCCTCATACCAATTGACCCGCGGACTCGTGAGCAATGTCGCTCCCCGACACTGAGGTAGGCGTTGACGCGCGCCGCGCCGAGCTCGAGAAGGATGGGCGAAACCCCGACCTCCCCCCCAACCACCCGATCAACGCGCTCTCTAACTGGCGCAAGTTTGGGATTCTCGCCACCCTCTCCTTCTCTGGCTTCCTGGGCCAGTTCTCCGTCGCCATTATCCTTGTCGCGTTCCCGCCCATGAGCATTTCATTCAACCGCCCCATTGGTGACATTGCAAACACTGTCGGATTCATGCTTCTCGGTATTGCTGTTGGCCCCCTTTTCTGGAACCCTCTGTCGCGGGTGAGTGTGTGGTGTCGCGTTTTGCTGGGGAGTTCCTAACAATTAGACACTCGGTCGTCGCCCAGTCTATCTTCTTGGCTCGGTGCTCTTCCTGCCCTGCGCAATCTGGATGGCTCTTTCGCAAAACTATGTTGCCTTTTCTGTCGCACGAGTGTTTGCCGGCCTGACCGCCTCGTTCTCGCAGACTGTCCCGCCTTCCACCGTGTCGGACATTTTCGTGCCACAAGTCATTGGCTCGAAGATGGCCATGTATGTTGTCGCGATCGTAACTGCGCCCGCCACTGCCCCCTTCTTCTGCGGCCTCATCGTACACTCGTCCTCGTGGCGCAATCTCTTCTGGTTCATCCTCGGCCTTGGTGGTCTTCAGCTCATCCTCTTCGTCCTTTTGGTCCCAGAGACCCAATGGGTCGAGGACTCGCCCGCCACGTCCGACAATGAGGCACACGATCCCGAGAAAAGTTCTCGCTCAGAGATTGACGCCCATGGGGAGCACCTCCACTCCGGACATGTTGGCGTCGCCTGGTACCCCTGGAAGCGTCCTGGAGAGTTCCTCAGCATGTGCCTTGGCCCCATCATCATGCTCAAGTACTTCACCATCCTCGTCCCGTCCTTCTACTACGGTCTCTCGTTCGGCTGGCTCGTCGGTATCACCGTCGTCACCCCCCAGACCCTCGGCCCGCCTCCCTACCTCTTCGCTGTCATTCCCCTCGGCTGTGCCTTCCTCGCCTACGGGATTGGTGCCGTCGCAGGCTTCTGGTGCGGTGGCATTGTCGGTGACAAGACGGTCGCCTACTTTGAGCGCAAGAATGGCACCCGCCAGCCCGAGGACCGTCTTTGGGCCGTCTTCCCCATGATGCCGCTCATGTTTGCTGCGATGCTCATTATTGCGTTTGCGCTGCACAAGCAGCTGCACTGGATTGCCCTCCTCATCGGCGGCGGCCTGTGGTTCTTCAACATCTCCGTCGTGACCGGCCTTCTCCAGACCTACGTCCTCGAGTGCTACCTTCCGCAGGGCATGGACTCTATGGCCGTGTTCAACTTCTGGCGTATGCTCTGGGGCTTCGCTGTTCCCTTCTTTGTCTGGAACTGGGGCATCACAAAGGGCTGGCTCGCATCGTACATTACCCAGGGCGCCCTCTCCGCTGGCCTCGGCACCCTTCTCTGCATGTTCCTCCTCTGGAAGGGCCGCAGCATCCGTGCCGCGCAGAACATGCCCGCTTGGGATTAAGTTGGGAAATCGCCTGACAGGAATTCGTGGACTCGAGCGATAAGGATACAGGAGTGTAATAGTAGACTCGATCTGGTTATCAGTAGTAGTGGTGAGCGAGTGATGCAGCTTTGCTATGGTCTTTCATCTGAACAGCAAGTCACGACGAGGTTAACTAACCGTTTGTGATCGAGGGAGTTACTAATCTTTCTCAGTAGCAGAACCTCGTGATAGCAAAAGTAGTGTGACAATTGTCATTCATGGACTGCCACCCTGCTCACAATACCATACCTTCCTCTGTCAGACCGTCTAGATATCTAATGTTCAGTAGTATCCGCCTTACCCACTGCAACAACACGACAAATAAACACAATCTGAAACGATCGGCTTCACTTCTTCATCGCCCTTGCTACTCGCCCTCTGTGCGTGACACAGAGGGTGCTGCTACGCTACGCGCCGGGGGTGTGGTGTACAGATGTGCGCCGAAGCGCGGAAACGGAACCGACTATGGTGGAAACACAACTCCTCATGCGTGATGGGGCACAGGAGGGGGTTGAAAGGAAAAGAGAAAGAAAATGGTAAAGCGAAAAGAAAGAGGAGCACAGTCAAGGCTGAAGCAGGGAGGAGATCGAACGAACCGTACGCAACGACGCCTGTGAAACGAGACGAAACGGACGGACTGGGAATGGGGAAATAAAGGTTGGTTCTTGCAGGTCGCCTCGACAGTTACGTTTCAATGTTGTTACACAATGAGACGCTTAGGCGGCGGGAGCGGCACCGCCACCGGGGCAGTTGGCCGAGATGTGGCCGACCTGACCGCAGGCGTAGCACTGGACCAAGTCAGTATCTCTTACAGGTGTGGATGCCAATCGCTTGCACTTACCGTGCGGCCCTGCTCCTGAGGGCACTCGCGGGAGATGTGGCCGTCCTGGCCACAGTTGTAGCAGCGACGGCTGCCGCCGAAGCCACCGCCAAAGCCGCGGCCGCCACCACCACCACCACCCGAGGGGCAGTCACGCGAGATGTGGCCGACACCACCGCAGGTGTAGCACGACTTGCTGCCGTAGCCGCCGGCACCACCGCCGTAGCCACCGGCACCGCCGAAGCCACCACCGAAACCGCCGGCAGCGGCGTCTCCGGACTCAGGGCAGAGACGGGCCTAAATGGGATTAGCACAAGATACTCCCATATCGTCCACGATTCGGACTCACGATGTGGCCGGGCTTGCCGCAACGGTAGCACTCGCCGCCAGTGGGGCCGCCGAAACCGCCGGCGGCGGGACCCTGAGGGCAGGCCGAAGAGAGGTGGCCCTCCTGGCCGCAGGTGTAGCAGGCCTTGGGCTTAGGCTGGGGGCACTCGCGCGAGAGGTGACCAGCCTCTGAAGATTTGTCAGCAATCACAGACTCAACTTATATCATGAGATATTTACGACCGCAAGAGTAGCAGGTGGGGACACCGGCGTCGGGGCAGGCCTGGGCGATGTGGCCGGCTATAAGAGAGTCAGTATATTCATGGTGGTTAGGTTTTATGGTGTCTGGTGAGCGCTCGAGTCATGATCATATGCTAGTGTGTGTTTGTTGTGTTTGTGTTGTCTGCTTTATTATGCTGTCGTGTCGAACAGGACTTAGGGTAGAGCGATGTGACAGACAGAGTGTCAAGGTAAAAAGGAGACGAGAGCAGCCTTTGTCGAGAGCTACAAAAAGTTTGTTGCACGTGAAATGGACATGAAAATGGTCACGGGACATTGTCATTGCATGACTTCCCCGCCCCCAACACTATCATTGTCTGTGTTCAACGAGACGATGCCGCGCCCGGGGAGGACGCACGCATTGCCGTCATTGAACAAGAACCAGATGCGTGCCAGGTAGAGAAAGCAGGGGTGAAAAGAAAGAGGGGTGAACTATGTACGTTGTGAGGCTAACGGCTCGCTCCACGCCTTCGCGCTCGCTGGCTCCGCACACTCCGTACACAGGACACCTGGTTCGAGCTATTGCCACAGATGAGCAAGTCATAATTTGATGACTGTTGCTCGACAAGCTCTTGCCGAGGGTGACACAGGCGATCACACACACGCAAACACACACGACACACACGCAAGCGACATGACCAACACGACACAACCACACCCGCTCACCACCGCCCCTCGGCGACACCTCTCTACGCACGCTGGCCACAGTTGAAGCAGTTTCCGGAACGGGGAGCGCCGTACATTGTTGCTGTTTTGTTTCTGATCGGATTGAAAAGAGAGGGAGTGATGAAGTGAAGAGAGGAAAGAAGAAATTGGTTTGGTAACGAGTGCGTGCGGTCAGCAATTTTACAGGCAGGGCGGTGTGGGTGGGAAGGGGGGCAAGGAGAGGCAAAGAGAAGAATTAGTGGCAAGCGAGACAAGCCTGAGGCCTCAGGCTCGGGAGGGAAAGGGAATTGTAATGGCCAGTCACAAGTCTCAGGGGTATAAACCACCAATAGAGGAAAAAAAAAAAAAAATCGAATGGATAAATGCGTGGAGCGTTGTGGACACCCGCACAGTTGAGCTGCTCGACGGGTTTCACAGCGCCGACGCAGTATGCAAGGCTGGCCGCTGTCGAAAGGAGGGGTCAGTGATGCTCACCTGTTGATAAGAGTGGATGGGGAGGATGTAGTGAGGTAGGAGAGTCAAGCAGAAGAAACTGTCGGTGCAGAGTGAGAGGGTTGCCCGCGCACCCAGGCGCGGAAAACGATCCCCAGCGAGAGCGCGTTGGCTGTGCGCACATTGGCTGTGCCCTGCTTTGGAGCTTGGAGCAAAAGCTGATGGTCCCTGAGTCTCCCCGCCCTGGGGTGATCATTACAGATGGCGGCATTACGCGCAAGGCCGTGTGTGGCACTTGTATTTGCCACGGCAGGCTGCAGGCTGCCCAGCTGGCTGCGCGACTGCATAGCTGTACATGCTGTACAGCTGCACGACTGCATAGGCGTGACACGTGACATATGTCACACTTTGCACTTTGTACACTTTCCTGCTTTTCCAGCGGCCCTGTGGCCAGCGGCTGGCATGTGGCAGCTTTCCAGTGACCTTGCTCATTGCAGATCCAGTACGCTGCGGCTTGAACCTGGGTGTGACCTGGGAGTCTTCTGTGTCTGTGCACAACGCTGGAACCATGCTTCTGGGCAATTCCGAGAATCCACACCCTCAAACGTGCAGTTACAGTTGACATCCAGAATGCTAGCCCGTGGTATAAAATTAGAGGAAGTAACTGTAGCCATCAGCATTCTGATATGTTCATGTGGGTGCGAAGTAGGAGTGGAGCCATTAGTGCCACAGGGAACTCACCGGTCACCAAAGTCACCGAGACCGGGGGTAATGTAAGAGTTGTCGTCAAGGCCCGCGTCGACCCAAGCGGTAATCTGCAAGTTGTAGATTGGCAGGAGTGCGGTGAGGCAGAAGAACAAGCAGACATGTAAGAGGGGTGTAATGGATTAGATAGAAGGTATCAGCCATAATTCACACACGGACATCATCACGAGCCCAATCTTCAGATACCTTCGTCTAAGGTCTGTGATTGGCTTTCCAGCTCTTTGGACTCACAGTCTTCATCTTGGGGAACTTGTCGGTGACGGCCTTGATGCCGAGCGGCGAGGCAATCTTTGTCGTTAATTCCCGCGGTGGCCATCGCTCAAGGAGAGATTGTAAGCACTTACGAGGTTGAGGAAGAGGATCTTCTCCTCCTTGACGCCGTGGTCCTTGAGAACCTCAATCGCCTTGAGGCACGAGCCACCAGTGGCTGACATCAGAACAAGCCCCAAGTGAGCTAACCATCCACGTACCAAGCATGGGGTCAAGAAGGAGGACATAGCGCTCGGCAATGTCTTCGGGGAGCTTGGCGTACTGAGGTGTGAGTGCGTGCCCGAGGGAAATGAACAAAACACATACAAAGAGCTTGGGCTGGATGGTTTCCTCGTCCTGAGGGGTCAGTAGCAGGAAAGGGTGCGGGGAAGACGAGGTTATATAGGCGGGAGCTCACACGTTGAATGAGAATCTGTTAGGGTGGACCCGTGCGGTTAGCATCACTCATAATGACAATCGTCCATGTATCGCACCTTGCCAATGCGGACTGCAACACGTCAGTGGCTACTTAGAGCACGGTGTCAGTCAAGTACTCACCTGAGCGACAGCAGTCACGAAGACCGGCCTCCATAGCCTTGGAATGTAAGCCTGCGGGTCCTCTTGAATCTAATCAAGCTTCATCGCTCACCTCGCCCGCTAGAGTGCGTTAGCATGCAAAGCCTCACTGGTTGCCTCAGCGACAGTGCTCCACTACTTACCCCGCATGATCGAAACACCACAGATACGGCCCTGGAACGAAACGCCGTCAAAGTCAATTCCGGTCGGGGTCCGGACGGTCTTGGGAACGACGGGAAGGTTGTTGAGGCCTGGGGCGTCAGAATTGTTCAGTCAGTGGTTTTGGGTAGTAGGCCATGTGAACTTCGATCTCGTCTTATTCCCAAATGCTAAGCAGATAGATGCCCATGAAGATTGTTGGATCAACAGGTCCACCTGGCCGTCCTACGCCGTCGCGTTTGATTGGGACCCACCTTCCTCCACGAGCAAGCGAATAATACGGTCCGAGTAGCTGGCGTGAGTTCCTACACGCCATTAATGACATACAAGACAAAGTCACCACTGTTTCGGTCAGCATCCACCCTCGTTACATTCCGCATCATCAGAGATCGACGAGGCGTATCCCTGTGGAATCGGCAACTCACCGCTGGGTCTTCTCGTCACGGATCAGAGTCAAGAGCGCCTGGAGCTGGGCGGTCGGGGGCAGCACGATGACATTCTCGCCGTACGGGTGGGCGCCCGCAGCGGCGGCAGCAGCAACAGCAGAGCACATTGTGGGATGAGGGCAGGGGATTGCAGAAGTGGATGGAATGAATGCGAGATATGCAGGTTGGGGATGAGAGCCGGTCGTACAGTGTCCTGAACGAGTTTTGGGTGCAGCGCAGTGCCGGGATGAACAGCGGGAGCTAGGAAGATGATAGACGAGATGGATCAGATCTGAATGACCAGCAGACGATCCAGCGCGGACAGGAGCTCGGGGTGGGATGGATGGCCGTGAAGACTTTTGTCCTCGATAACGGTCTCTCGCTCCGGTCAGATCGGAGCAGCTCAATCCTGGCCCCTGGCTATGCTGGCGGTGCGGGACATGTGCGCGGGCGGCAGGGCCGCCATACGCGTCACATCCACGCCCAGCCAGACAGTTCGATGCAACCCCCTCTCGGTGGCAAAATTTCAGTGGCGTCCCGATTGACCGATAGCACCCCCTGACGAGTAGCGGATATAGCATATCACAGATCAGGACAGAGCTGGTCGTGTGCAGCATTCTGCCCACCATTCCCACAATTGCTTGGCAGTGCACAGTGCTTGGGGGAACCATGGGCTGGAATAGTAACAACTGCTTTACGATCTATAAAACATTCACAATGCAAGATATACTATTTGAGGGCTTCGGAATCATTGTGGCAGCGATATGTATCTATCACCACAAACGGGACGGATCTAGGGATGGGTTCGCCTGCTTGACATCCATGCTCAAGAAGAAATCGAGGCACGTGCACGGACGACCGCGTCCTCGAGCCTGTCGAGGACGAGCTGGGCCTCCGGTTCGCTAACTTCAGCCTTCCACTTCTTCGCCTTGTCGCCGACGATTGTGAGGTATCCACGCAGCTTGGCGCGATAAGCGGGCGCAGCAATTCCGCTCTTGTTTGTGCTGTCACGTTCCGTAAGGAACCAGATCAAGTTGGCACACTCGGCGAGCCACACGGGCCACATGGTCGTCAGGATATTGGCAACGGGTTTGTCGAGGACGCCCGCGGGAACCTCGAAGAGAATTGGGCCAAGGTAGTCGAGCAGCGCAGGGCAGAGTAATGGCGAAGGCTGAGGCGGACCAGCGATTTGCTCTCGCAGGAGAGAGATTGCCAGCACCCGGATCCCATCGAACGGGTTGAGGGGCTCAAGGAGCTAACGGTTAACAACAGGGAATGTTGTGTCTCATGCATACCTGCTGGAACAAATGAGCCTGGTCCTTGACACCGGGCGTCGTTGCAATCACCGCCCCCAGAAGCTTCGACAGGGCGAGACGGGCGGTGGGGTCCGAGTCAACCTGGATCAAGGGCATGATGATCTTGAGTTAGCTATCGCGGCGCTGCAAGACTCACCTCGAGGAAGAAGGTGGATTGGTCATATTCCAGCTCAATCTGGCCCTGTTGAGCCTGGTTGATCAGGAACCAGGTTAGCGCCGTTCCCGCGTCCACGGCGCTACCCTGCATAGCAACCGTGAGCACTGGCATGGCATCTGCAATGACCGTCTTGCTGAGGACGAGTTCCTCACTCAGCACTGACGACAGAGATGGAAGCGACGCGGCAAGGAGGATGGCGGAGGCAATGGCGGAATGAGGTTTAATGCTCGACGTATTGGTGATGCGGTGTAGCAACTCGTTGCGGTTCAGGCCAAGCTTAGAAATCACGCCGAGAACAGCGTTGAAAGCGTCCTGTCCCCCTTCCCACGGCCCGGTCTCTGACTCGGGATGCAGTCCCTTGAAGCGCGGGAATGCAGAGAGAAACCAGCGCGATGTGAGATCCGCTGAGAGACAGGGGCCAAAGATCATAACTGCCATTTGAAGCAGTTCTGTGAGGATCGCCTGGAATTTCAGTGACAATATCACAGGCCACATCTGCTTGCCTACCTTCTGTTCGCCACCGCTATCGGTTGTAGATGCGCACCACGTCCACGCAGCGTCGACCAGCGCGCCAACGCGAGGAAGGAGTGAGCGGGAGATTTGCTCAGCCATTCCCGCGGGTGCCGTAGTGGGAATCACCTGGAGAAGGGGGGTGAGGGCGTCCTGCAGTGCCAGCAGTGTAGGTGTACTGCGCTGTGTTTTGAGACGAGCGATAGCTGCGGTTAGCCCCATGTGACACCGGACGCTCACCTATGGTGTACATGTCCAACACCTCCTCGACCTGAGGAAATGCAGCCTCCCAGTCTAGTCCATGATCCTCGTGCTCGCTGTCTTCGTCGCTGTCGCTCACTGCATATGGGTCTGCCTGCTCAGCGAAATGCGTGAGCTGGAGGTTCAGCGCGAGAGCGACGTCTCGCGCATCCGCATACTCGGCTATCAGCTTCAGGACAGCCTTCGTCTTCTCGGGAAAACTCGATACGAGTGGGAGAAACGGCGGAATACACGTCAGAGCCGAGTCCTTGAGGATGGCGAGCTGTCTATCAGTATGGCGAGCTGATAGCTGACCAAAGGAAGGCTTCCACTCACCCTACCAGCGTCACGTTCGTCGCCGTGCGGTGTGAGCACCTCCAGTGTCGACTCGAGAAATGCCTCGCGCATCACTGGATCGTGATACTTGAGGAGTGACTGCGTAAAGCTGTCCAGCACAGCAGAGGGCTGCACCAGGTCTGGAATCAGCGACCGTCCTACAGACTCGCCGACAAGAGAATCGCTCTGTACTCACCCTCGTTCTCCGTCGCAGTGATAACGACCTCATCCAGAGTCCGCGCAACCTCGTCAACGTCGGCCATGGTGCAGTGCAGCTGTATGGTGATGGATGGGAGGTAACAACGCGGTAGACGTAGTGATGCGCAGTTGTCGCGGTGGCCTTCCTTCGAAACGGCCGACCTCCACCGCTGCTGGATCATGCTCTCTGTCGTGGAGGGTGGAGGGCCGGGGGGGGGGGGGGGGGGGGGGGGGGGGGGGGGGGGAGGGGCCGGGGGAGGGAGGGAACGACAATAAAGTA